>OMKY01230677.1:0-21082 GCA_900302395.1 Bregmaceros cantori | reverse complement strand
CATGGGTGCCTTTGTGTGTGTGGCTGTTTGTGTCTGCATGCATGTTTGTGTGTGCATGGGTGTTTGTGTGTGCATGGCTGTGTGTGTGTGCATGGCTGTTTGTGTGTGCATGTGTGTTTGTGTGTGTGTTTGTGTGTGCATGGCTGTTTGTGTGTTCATGGGGCTGTTTGTGTGTGCATGGGTGCCTTTGTGTGCGTGGCTGTTTGTGTCTGCATGCATGTTTGTGTCTGCATGCATGTTTGTGTGTGCATGGGTGTTTGTGTGTGCACGTGTGTTTGTGTGTGTATGTGTGTGTGTATTTGTGTGTCTGCATGTGTGTTTGTGTGTGCAATTGTGCATGGCTGTTTGTGTGTGCATGGCTGTTTGTGTGTGCAATTGGGCATGTGTGTTTGTGTGTGTATGGGTTTTGTGTGTGCATGGCTGTGTGTGTGTGTGTGCATGGTGTTTGTGTGCGCATGTGTGTGTGTGCGTGCGCGCGCCCCCGAGCGTGTGTCTATTCACAGATATGAAATAGAAAAGCCATGCACCGGAGCAAATGAAAAGATAGAGGTGAACACTGAAGTCGGCGAGTGCGCGCGGATGTGCATGCTCCGGTAAATTTGTCGGCGCTCACATTCTAAATTCTGCGGGTGGACGTCTATTTGCGCGTAAAGTGAGCAATTACGGGGCCAGTCAGCAAGTCAAACTTCGAGGAACGGTGTTAACAGGTATTAACCGGTTACCATTATTTTAAAATAAATGTTCCTGTTCCAGAACATAAAAAATAATAACGTTTCCATTGTTGTTTCTGTTAACCTGGAAAATACAAAAAGTTCCCGGTTTTCGTTTTTGTTCCTTGAACCGGTTCAAAGCCCTGATTATAGCACTGAAAAAATTACACTGATGTTTGAAGCTCAACATTTAAAAAAAGAAAATATGTTTTTATTTTTCATTTCTCAATTCTTTTATTGAGAAAGATAGTGACAGGATGAAATCGGAAACTGGAGTGAAGAGTCGAGGGGAGACATGGAAGAAAAGCCGGAGATGGGATTAGAACGCACGGCACTGCTCATCCTATGGTCCACCAAATGTTTTTGACAAATGATATCTGAACAACTTACAATGTAAAGAACTCGAAGCATCTTTGTCAGTGAGAAAGTATTTTTAGTAGGACGGCTGTGGATGTCCACAACACTGAAAGAGTTGAAGCTCCAGGCACTCTCTAATTATCCTATCCAATTATCTACACACACACACACTCTCTCCTCACCGATCGGCGACTGGAGGCAGGCACGCTGGCTAGTAGGAAACTGCTTGCCTTGTACAGTCCTCCTGTTTATCCATCCAGAAAATGCCAGAATTTGACTTTTGTGTTACCAAAAGAATCTCATGTATCAAGTGACATACAGGATAAAAATACAGAAACATTTGGAAGTGGTTAGTGGTTTTTTATCTCCTAGTGACCTGGGCCAGCCAACGTGGGTGATTTCTATGGGGTTGTCGACTTTGTACGGCCGCGCGCGCATTCGCGCAAATCACTGACCGCACAAATCACTGACATCGTATAAGTAATCTATGGACAAAGAAGAACATGTTTCAATATGAATTTTCGGTGATTTATCGCTTTAACTAATCATAACTATCCATTATTTGATTTTTCTTTTCCCCACGTCACATTTTCATCTTTGTTTTTCTCAGTTTAAGTTGCTTTTCATTATCAGTTAAAACAGATGTGCTGGAACGTTTGTGCACAAATATGAAACGATGCTTGGAACCCTAAACTATGCTTTGTGACCAAATCCCCTCAGTGCGTACTTTACATGCCCTTTGCTCTCTCCATGTCTTCATGTCTGAGGGCTGAGAGCTGTGTGCATGTCAACATTCAAATTGAATTTGACAAATGTGGCAGGGGAAGCATATTTATATATTGCAATTCAATGCAGAGCTGTGTTGAAAATATGATGCAAAATGTTCCTATGCATGCGATATTGAACCTAAAAACCATTACAGCCATGGAGATCAAAAAGTGATACTCGATCATAAGTGTCGGGGAATAGGGGCCGAACAACATCGGTGTATAATGGATTCAGGTGGGAAACCAATAGCACGCATCTCTAAATATCACCCCCTTTCTCTTAACTTTATGCATTTTTATTTTATTTGACATACTTTTGGTTTGTAGATTTAAATCGTTGTTTTAATTACCCATTATTTGTAAATCCTGCCTTGTTGAATCATTTCATTTGTCTTCCTTTTTTGAGGAATGAAAGTTGTACAATATTAGATGAATCTACTCTCATGAATTTATACTTGTAGATGGATTAGAAAGTCGGAGCGAAAGCCGCAGACGTCCTTTGGGCTCGATGGAAGACGAGGACCCCAACATCCTGCTGGCCATCCAGCTATCTCTGCAGGAGACGCGTAAGGACAGGAGGCCTGGAGGCGACCACGATGAAGACGACACTCGGCCAGACACCAGGATGATGGCGGTATGCAGTGACACTCAATGCTCAAACTCAAACTTTGTTTATTTATATAGCACCTTTCATGCAGAGCAACACAAAGTGCTTTACAGAAACAGAACATTGAACAGTACATTACCCACAGCCTCCCAAGTCCCAATATAAGCAAACAGGCACGTACTTACCCACAGACATACACGGAGTAGGCTGATGTACTGATGACGGTAACATCCTAGTTATAAGCCAGATCAAAGAGATGTGTCTTGAGTTTTTTTTTTTTAAACATTGACAGTCTCCAAGGCCCTGAGGGACTCCGGTAGACTATTGGACATAGAAGCTGAATGTGTCCTCTCCATGTGTTCTGGAATTAACTTCTGGTACGACTAAGAGCGTATTCAGACCTGCCACCTTTAGTTCGAACTAAACCAAAAGAATCCGTCTGGTGGACTTTTTGTGTTGGTCTGAAAACAAACCCTCGAACTCTGGTGCGCGCTAAACACGCAAACCAAGATCCACTAAGTGAATCTTAGTGCGGGTCAGCGGATGTATGAATAAAGCCGCACCAGGGTGCGAGGGACAAACACCCTTTTACATGTAGACACAGACCGTCGACGGGGAGGAGATGGAAAATACTCACCGAAATACAGTGCAGCCATAAATCCATGGTCAGTTCATGGTCAAAATGAATGAAATTGTAACACCTTCTTCTGTATGAAAATAATATTGCATGCTTCCATATGCCGACTGAGTGACGACCTAATTATTTACGGTCCATTATTGCCCTCTAGGGTCGTCAGGTGGTACTACAGGATGGCACTTTTTTATTTCGATCACACAGCTTTTTGATAAAGAGAAACACACATTTGTAAGCATGTAATTACTGTGTATTGTTAGTAAAAGGAGGACATGAAAAAAGCAAAGAGTTTCCATGAAGGTGTGCTGGAGAAATAGTGTGAATAGCAAGCAAATTAAACCACGGATACTTTGGTCAGGACTATAGGGCGAACCAAAGGACTTTCCTGGTGTGACAACACCTTAAGAGCCCTGTGCCGGTGGACCTTAGTTTCTGTGGCGTCTAACGAATAGAGGTATTTTAAAGTAAGTCTTGAGTCAATCCTCGTATTGGAATTTTCTCATTGTTGACATAATCAGACGTTTAATGTTTTCTATTTTTGCAAACTGGTGGAGAATCGTAGATGCCAAACAAATAATTATTTGATCTTTTTCTTTTTTTTTTTTTTACCTTTTGAGTGAGTCACACAAATATGCACTAAATATTGCGTCCACATTATATCTGAACCTCACTTCTTTTAATGTACAAGAGGATCTCCACCTTCCATGAAATATTGTGTTTAGAACATATTTCACTCAATGTTTTTGTGTCATTGGAAGTAAGAGTAGAACTTCTTTTTGGTAGAAGTCTCCAGAAGTCAATGGCACTCGAAGGGTTAACAGACAGAATTAGACCTCCAACTAATGATTTTTTTGCTAATAGATTAACCAGGCATTTATAGAGACAATCACTTCACCTGTGCACCAATCTGAAACAGTATTAATATTGCAAACCTTTTGATGCACTTTCCATTTTTGTATTTGCATGGGAGAAATGAATGGTGACTGGCATTGGAAGCACCATATATCAACACATATTATCAGGTTTCAGTGGGGGACAGACCAATTCCAGAATCAATTAATCACATACATCAAATTAGTTGCCCAGGAGTTTATACATAGCATACATTACTTAACATTACAATATATGACAGACAAGTTGAACAGATAACAATGAGATTTGTATCACTGTATCTGTCGGCATGCACTTCATTCATTGTGATGAACATCTTCTCTGCCCCCCCCCTCTCCCCCTCCCCAACAGATGTTGGAAGGAGGACCTCTCTCATCATCGGCTGAAGAACTAGGAGCTTCTCGAGGACCGCTCCTGCGCGCGCCTCCCGCCTATTCGGCCTCCTCTCGCCATAGTGCCCCCCCAAGGCCTCCCAGCCGGACAGACTCCTCCCATCACCTCCCAGTGACGACCTCCTCCTCCAACCCTCTCCCCCCACCCCTCCCCACCCTCTGTACAGACTTGCTGCAGTTAGGAGGGGCCACCGTACACGCTCAGAACTCCTTGTCACTCCATCACGTGCCCGAGCAACGGCCGCCACCCGCTTGCCCTCCCGTCCAACTGCAGCTGCCTTCGCCTCCTACCGCGGAGATCGGCGGTTCGCTCCCGGAGTTAACTGCTGCATCTCCTGTGGTGCCCCCTGGCGGTGCCTTTACGCCGAGTGACCCCCAGTGCTTGGAGCCACTAGACCCGGAGGCCGGGGCACAGCTGCTGGACAACATCATGGCATGGTTCCACCACAACCTCACTCCCCACGACGCCGGCATAGCCCTAATCCCCCCGCATTCACCCCCTGCCACAGAATCCACGGAGTCCTCTGCTGAAGAGCTCGCCGCCATCATACCTGATCTCCCTCTCGTCTGGCAACAACCAATTGTGGGCATTGCCCAGGCAGAAGGTGACGTGGCAGCAGCGGGAGACTCCGACCTCCTTGATAGCAAAGTCACGACAGACTCCCCCTCCACCTTCAGAGTGAGCATGCTCGAATCTGACTGTACGCCCACAGGCGACGAGATGGCCGCTACAGAGGGTGTAGGCGAGGGGGGGACAGGCCTGGAAGAACAGAGGCTGACTGTCGGGGGCGTAGCGGCCACTGATGGTGAGCATAATGAGAGTTCCCTATCGCTGGACGATGCAGGCTCTCTCGGCCCACCTCCCCTTAGTTGCAATCCTGAACCAACCTCCGAGAGTGGCTGTCAGCCAGACGATCTTGTACATCTCGGAAACCCTGACGCTGCTGACGCCCCCGCATGGATAATGGAGGAGGTGTCGGCAGAGGAATGGGAGGAGCAAGTCCATTTAGTGTGAGCAACAAGGCTGGACCTCTCGCTCTCGTACCCCATCACCTCCCCAGCGCCTTGGAGGGGTAAACTTCCCGCTAACATTAAGGGAAGTTGGCTTGTGCTCCTCCACAACGAGGTGGGCAGTGGGAGACGAGGATCTCTCCCAAGCTGCACAACCAATAATGGGCCTCATTCCGCAAATTCGTTTTCAAGAGCGTATGTTCTTGAATCCTCCACTAGAACTTCATCAGGTTTTCACTGGATTTTTTTTTGTTCAGTTCTATACAATTTTAAACGTATATACAATTTAAACTTCAAATTCCTATTTGATTTGGGCCATTGAAACCCTCCACAATATTTAAGAACAGCCTGAGAAGAGCCCTGGGTTTCTTGGGCAGATGATGCTGAATGAGGCCCACTGTCTCTGAAAGTAAACTGGGGTGCGCCTGCTGTGCCACTTTTGTTCAGAGGTATTCCCTCCGTTTTGAAAACGTATTCTTTCTTAAAAAAACAAACAAAAAAAGTTACTATTTATCTTTTTTTCTATTATGAACTATTTATATTTGCTTTCCATTTTTGCTATTTATCATTTCTTACCTGTCTCGGATGCTGTCACTGGTTTCTGTTGTCTTTGACGTCCATTTTTGTCCCATTCTCGTTTCAGTTTTCGCGAAGGGAAACCTGGTGAGCCTGGCAAGCTGGGGAAAAAAAGCTGCGTGCACATGCCAGCCTTGCACTGTATTTTAGTCTGGGGTAATCAAGGTTGAGACTTGCCGGCGGTGTGACGGGACTAATGCCTGTCTTTAGAGTTTTAATCACAGGCCAAAGTGACAGGCAAGTACCACCCACAGTGGCAAACTTATGAAATCTTATCTTATGAAAAATAAGCATTCATTATACCTTGTGCAACTAATTTATTTCCATTTGTGTAGTGCTAGCATATTTATTAGAATACGAGAGAACGTTATTGATCATTTACCATGACACGGCACAGAGCTCTATCTCTCTCTCTCTGGAATTGTTTTCTAGCTTGCCAGGCTGGAACCCGGTGTAAAGCCGGATTTGGCACCCCCTGCCAAGAAAAGCGCCCCCCTCTGCTATCTCCCATCAGGAAAGGTCTACAAACGTGTACATCCACGTCCACGTACCAATGCATTCCATGGTGCGACCGCCGGAAGTTACTTTTTGTTGGGGTGCACCCCACTGCTAGCTTCCAAAAAAGGGGGGGGGGGGGTACAACTCTGAAATTTGCCTCACTTACCAATATCCACCCCGTAACTACATGTCTAAAGTTATTGTATGCTACGACCAATGGAGTGGTAGTAGTGCGCTCCCGCGTTGGAGTGGTGCTTTTCCTGCCAAGGGGTGCCTAATCCGGCACGACACCGGCAGTGGCAGTTGCACATGCTGCTACGGTGCTTCTCTCCTTAAGTTTGTCCCCACAACTGTGGTTGATCCGATGCACAAATCCGTGGTGCCAAACAATATTCTTTTTATAGATCCAAAGTACCACATCCAACGTAACAACTTTGCCAACTGTCCAACCAAGAGGTGGCAACAGAGTTCAATATCGCTTAAAAGATGTCCTTGGATACTGCTGGCATTCTTGGTATGTTTTACATTGCTGGGTGTTGCGCTGTACGATTTATGTGAACTTGTATAATTTTGTTAAAAAAATAGAAATTGTTGAATCAGATATTGAAGTAAATTCAGGTGTAGCACGTGAAATGGATTCAGCACTTTAGTGTGGCTACATGGTGAAAATAATTCATATTAAAATGTTCACTGTTCTCTTTATGTGTCATACTTTATTCTAGAAGACACCCGTTGAAAATGTGTTTAGCATTTTATTTCCTATTTTTCATCAGCAAACCAAAATTTTAAATCTAAAGTTCAGATTTCTTCAAATACTTTCTCACCGAATTTCCATTGACCGAATTCTGACATCCCTAGTGTGAGGTTTATTGGTGAAATACCAATGTTTCTACTAATCAAAGCACTTTAGCGTACAAGTCTTGGTGTACACATGCCATTAACGTGGCATCAATTACATGCTGTTGCCACAGTTACTTCTACGAAGTAATCTGACTACTAATTACTTACAACTCCTCTTAAATGTTATTGTTGAGAATTCAAACAATACGCCCAAATTATCCGATCTAACAGCAGCCAAAATCCCACGTCCCATATAAGGTTCTACTGTAGATTGGCTCAGCGGCTAAAGTTGTCTGGGACGTGGAATTGACAGTAATGAACTTAATTACGGACTACTTTATTCTGAAAGTAACAAAATTAGATTTCGTTAGTTACTTTTAGTTAGTTTCCATTGTTTTCAGCAGCTGCCGAGTGGCAAAGTATTTGTGCCAATACTCACTTTATTGGAACTAGCTTTTAAACTTCTCTTCACATTCATAATGCACTACAATGTATAGAATCTTTTTGTGTGATTGTTTTATTTTTAAGCTTAAAGGCAAATTAGGAGCATCCTATATTCTTTAACTAACTATAATGGTAAACTAAAATAATTAGGGTTTGTAACTTTTTCACCACCATGCAGACTACCACAGACATCCTCCAGAAAACACATACTGATAAAGATGTCAAGAGACATATTTTTACAATGTGGAAAATTCTTTATATTACAACTAACAGCTTCAATTTGGTTGACGTTGATTTTAGCATCAATTATTTAGTGTTTAAATGGCTGCCGCTGAAAGAGTTGATTGCTGATTTGGAATATCTAATGTGTTAGGTTTCTAGTTACTGAAAAAGGGCTAAAACTAAAATAACTAAGTTACTGTAACTTAGTTACTGACATCACTGTTAATATATTCATATAGAACTACAAATATTTCAATTTCTGGTCACTGTAGATAATGAGTGTCGTCACTCAGTCGTTCCTTGGTTGTCACAGCTGATGGGGGAGGGGGGGGATCTGAGGGCAGAAATAAAAAGATTCTATTTGCAACAATGAAATTCTTGCTTTGGCTTTTGTTTCTTCAGAATAAAAGTTTAAATATAAAATCGAAATGTAGATTTTAAGGCAAATCGTACAGCCCTAACATGCAGCCAGACTCTAGCCTGGCGAGCCAGAACCAACGAATCCTCAACGCATCGCAGGCAACTAGGCAGACAGATCAGATAGTCGCCTAAATTCAGGCTGCCCAATCAGCACTCATTAAGGCGTGCCTTGTTTGAATCGAGGCGTGGACCTCCATGTCACTTGTCACGCCTAGTGCGCTGTGATTGGATAACTTCATTTGATTGACACTTTGTTGGACACTTTTTTTCGAGCCTGCTTAATCCAAACCAAATTATCGTTCTAGTCGCGTGCCATGCGTGGACGATTCATTAGTTCTGGCTAGCCAGACCATCATCTTGTGCTTGGTTCCCCCTCAGCTTATTAGACACACCTGCCGGACAATCTGCTGTCTGTTTGATCTGAATACAGTAGTTCACCCACGTCCTCGTTGTGTGCCTTTTGATACATTTCTTTAAATGTTTTAAGTGAAGATTCCTCTTTTTTTTTCTTTTTAATATGTTGCGTTAGGATTGGGTACCATTTGGCCTTAAATCATTTAGAAGATTTTTTTTACGTACAAATGTACTTACGCGTGTGCAACTTTTAGGGCAATTAGCAGAAGTATTGAATTGGCTTTCCTGTCATGGTGTCATTTCCACTTTTTAACCATTTCCCTGCCATGCCCATTTTGAGTTCCCGTAATGGCATCTAAACGGGAACGAGTGTCCCACGAGTGTTCTTTGCAAGAAATTACATGGAATTACTACAATCTGGTCCACAAACCTCGTTGGATATTCAGATTAGTTACCCATATGTTTTAGGCCTCCATCATTTGCAGACAGAAATAACGTCCGCTGAGTTACTCGGAATTGTGTGAATTGAGCTCAGTCATTTGGAAGGCGCGTGGAGCATAGTACAGCTTTTTAGAAAATGTAATGATAAAGGCTCCTAGAAATGTTGGGGTGATGCACGGTGATGTCACGGCTTGGCGGTGGCAGACATTAAGGTGGTAGCATTGCGGTCAGACAAACTGGCAGAGAGTGATATTTGCATAACACCCGTTTTTAAAAGTTCTATTACTGATTTATAATATGCTATCAATCGCTTCACCGTACGTGATACCACCAAAATGTCTGCCGCCGCCAAGCCATGACGTCAAATGCAACAGCCAATGTATGTTGGCAAGGTACAGTAGCTGACATTTTAAAAAATATCTTCTGTATTGTTCAATAAAAACAAACTTTATTTAGTTTGAAAAAAAGTTGTTATCTGTACTATAATAGGGTTAATAGTTTTATGGAATATTGTTGTGTTTTATAGATATTCAGTTTTTTTTTTTAAGGTTATCTTTATCAATTAGAATGTTCCATTATTCGTATTGCTGGTGCCGAGATCTAAAGCCCGTTTCCATGGGCATTCAACACTTCTGGTCAATCTGCAACTCGACCAACGTCACCTACACACAGGGTTGGCAAGAAACTGCGTAATCAGTTCACAGTAATCGGATTACGAAAAAAAATAAAATATGTAATCTAAATTACGATTACATATGCCAGGAATAAGGGATTACAATAATGCTAACTGGTTATTACAAAATAAATGCTATTATGACTATGACTTGTAGATGTGCATGCATCAGAACACTCTTTACCAGAAACCACATCAAATTTCAGGCACGCTACATACATTTATAGAGCCTAAATGTACCCCAAATTGAGGGAATTAAAACTCTAAACTTGAAACCTATCGACGTAATTTTTAACGTGTTAGTTTTATTGAAAAGTAATCTAAAAGTAAGAATTCATGTAAGCGGATGACAAGAGAGTGTCAAACGACACAATAATTTGTAACCAGCGTCTATTGACGTGCATGGTGCTGAAGCCGATGGCAATCAACTCAGAAATGTCCAATGCAGAATTGTGTAGTGCGTCAAGCGAGGGAATAACTGAGTGTCAAAGGGGGGGCGTCAATTCAAAACATGTCCCCACCTGAACATACATCAACTATAGATCAGCTGACACAATGCTCGAATGGCCGTCATTTTGGGGAAAACATACTATTTTTTTGTTGGTTCTTCCCGGCGTCAGTGCTGTTTTTCCATCTTTGTTAGTTGGAAACGGGGGTAGTAAAGTCAGCGAGGGGAGTAGAACTCGCATCACTATTAGCGCTGTGACCAAACCATTACCATGAATGAGGTCCGTCTTTAGATTCAGTGTCTTTAACTACTTCATCATGGAGGACCCCCTTAGATGAATATTTTTAATAAAATCAACTACTGCACCTTTAAGGAAACTGAAGGGTACCCAGTCCTAATAATGACTGCTCAACAAATGTAGTAGACTTGGTGGCCTTTAAAGGAAAACGCCACCAAAAACGTATAGTGAAATATGTTGTTCCCTGATCTTCAGAGTCGATGTATGTATCGACAGCTCTGTGTTTGCGCTCACTCTGGCGTGCAGTGGTACTTTGGTAGAATAGCTAATAGAAGCAACTATGAAGTCGCATTTGATAGTGTATCCAAACTGCGGTCAAAAATTGGAACTGATTCGTTGCTTCTATCTTTAACTCTGTTAGCTTAGCTTATCCGCGAAGATATGCTATTATACACAAAGTATTGCAAGTACTGCTGTACGTAGAGTGAGTGCACGCAGACAAGATTAGGATAACGTAGGCATCGACTCGGGTAAGATCGCTGGAAAATTTTGCCTTGAATTTCTGTTGGCATGAGCCTCCGTTTCACCCATTATACTAAAACAGTAAACCCAAGACCTTGGCTTTATTGAATTACATTCAGCCGTCTTAATCTAGAAAATGGGTAATGAATCTTGTCAATATTTAGCCTGGCATTGCCAGACCAATCGGACATGCAGCAAGCTGTCAAATTGTGTCGTCTGCTCCTAGCATATTGGCAGACCTCGCGACACATTGAGGTTGTAAAATCCAATGGAGGCGAGTATGGGTGTCCTTTCCCGTGTTTACTAGCTGTGTTTCAGAGATATGACGCGTATCTAAAACTTGGTGTAACATGCAGATAACTGGGTGCCAAGTCAAGTTTGCACTGATTTTTAAACCTCCACAAAATTTAAAATCAACAGTTCATAATATAGAGAGGAGGAACTCTACTGTTGATGAGAATTTTAGTTTGCTGAAACTGGAATCCGTTCACCGCATTCCCAAAGTATGAGACATGGATGAGTGTTCTGCATCTAACCACACAAAAGGATTGAAAATATGGTATCAAACGCCTGCATGGTTGGAAATGGGAATGTAGCGTGAAATGCACATGCTGTTGAAAACGGGTGGATTTTGACGACCTGAATTTCATTTGTATGTATT
This sequence comes from Bregmaceros cantori, assembly GCA_900302395.1. Classification (NCBI taxonomy): domain Eukaryota; kingdom Metazoa; phylum Chordata; class Actinopteri; order Gadiformes; family Bregmacerotidae; genus Bregmaceros; species Bregmaceros cantori. The sequence goes on along the minus strand of OMKY01230677.1, from coordinate 9,376 downwards.
TTATGTGTTGACAACTGGGCCTTATTACAACAACCTTTGTTCTAATGTCTAGCTTTCTTTCTCGACTTCTTCACCACTAATATTTTCATTTACATTTTTGACTGTCAATTTTAACCCCCCCCCCCAATTTTTACTATTCACGAAAGTGGAAACAAAGCTTCCTTAGGAAACAATGCTAGGTCAATCATATCTAGGTAATGGTACGGCCATTTCTGTATTTTTCCTTCTGTCTCAGAGTACAAACGGATGAGGCTGAAGGAACTGGGAATATATTTTATGCATGAAGGAAATGATGGTTAATGTGCAGTGCTCTTGGTTGAGTAGCGAGGTTAAAATGAATACTCTGTTTAACTATTTTGGGCAATTGGCAGGGCTAAATTACCCATTACTAAAATACCAATAACAATAAATACCAATAACTCATCGGGAACTGTGGGAGTTTGAAAGTGATAAAGCCGAATGATATTATTATCATATCACACAAATATATTTTGAACACATTTTTTTTAAATGCCAGTTGAAATAAGTCCCATTGCGCTGCCATCCTTGTTTTTTCTTTTCTTTTCTGGGCGCCTCAAAATTCTCCTGGGTTCCCTTCACTGCCTGTGACTAATGGCATGCCTCGTCAACTGTCCTGTTTACAAATGGTCGGAGTTGAACACTGCCTTTTAGCTCGATGGGTGCTTCACCAACCAGACTAGAGGGACGGCGATTATTGGCGCTTGATTGTTTGCCAAATTAATGTGAACTGCAGTGTGTTGTTGTTATTATTGTTATTATTATCAGCAATGATTAATTACCTGAACACTTGCAACCTGCAAACTGCAGGGTTTGCTGTGGGGATGCACCGAGCAATCTTTTCTCAAATGCTGCTATCCAGGGATTTAATCAAACAGTTGAGTCTTGTATGAAAAGTACACAATTCAGCTCCTGGAGTGAAAATCCACACCACCGATTTTAATGATGATAATACACTGTAGTCGTCATGCAAGGCAACACAGGGCTCTTCACAATAACATACAATAATAATTCATATTTAAGCATTTATTTGTGTGATTGAGTTGAAGGCCGTGATGAAGACATGCTTTTTGAGCATGACCTGAACAGGCCCTGAGGCTCTCCAGCCGGCTATTCCAATTATGACTAAACACTGTTTCCTTGTGTGTTCTCGCTTGAAATTGTTGTATAGTGAATGGGCCATTGGTTAAGGTTATCTTTTTGGTTTTGGTTAATTATTAATCGTAAACGACGACGAGCGATTGCGCTACTTGTGTTCGAGTGCGCTTCAAAATGCATCGCATTGGTTGCGATGCGTCCTTGGGAGGAGCTCATTATACGTCGTTGGAGCGGCCTCGAATGTCAACAGCTGCTCCCAGTTCACATGCCGACCGGCACGGCTGCACACACCAGCACGTTCCATTAAGCTACACGTTGGTGTCACCGAGATAATGCTGCCACCCCATTGGTCTGTACGTGGTCACACAAGCAGCGTCGTGAGGCATCTCATTTTACCGGATACTCATTTGACAAATATTTTGGGTAACTTTAATGGAAACGAAATGGAAATGTAGCGAAGACACTCTCGTCCAGTCCGGAATTCAGTCGATGGTCAGTTCTTCTCGTCCAACAGCAGCCAAGCAAGACGGCATCTTTTCGTCTCGTCGGATTGCGGTAACTTAGGGATTCCATTTGGGGAAACGAAAGAAATGTAACTCTTGTGTGATGATGCTCCACAGCCTTTAACACGGCAGCGATTGCCGTCCGCGTGCAGGAATGTAAACAATGCCGCGTGTATCCATGCAACTCTGCTCGACAAGAGGAGGTGCTACTGCTCACTCAGAATTTTTGGAAGCGTGTGACGTCACGATCTCGTCCCTAATATAGCTCTATTGACCAATACAACCTTATGCTCCGATACTGGTCACCTTGTGTTTTGTGTCAGACTTGATGAAAAAAACGAAAGATAATTGACATTTGGAACTTGTCTAAATGAGAGATAAGAAATGTACTCTATTGTGTCGGTACGTACCCCAGGATTTCATGCAGTTGCCCTCTAGACTGCTGTTGCCAGGCTACTTGCACATCGACAGGGACGGTCAATCCGCGGACTGATCCAACAAGAAATGGAGGAGCGAACCCTAGACTTCCACATCTCTACTGGCTATATTTATTTTTTTAATGGTTTTAATGACAAATGTTGATCATAGCAGACCATGATGACACCATGCAAGGACCAGGATTATTGGGACATGCAGTGTAATTAATCAAACACACAAGATTGAAGTGTATAAATGAGGTTTACATATAATTTGGAAACATGTTTTAGCGGTCCTTTGTTTGCCCATGTCTGTACTTCCGGCACTTGTGAGGGGTGTAAGGAAGCGGTCAAATCTGTAATTTTTTTTTTTTTTCATTTCTAAAGTGAAATGTGCATCGAGTGAGGGCTTTGGATGGTGTGAATTATGTTGCCGCAATTTTTATTAATGGGTCGGTTATTTTGTATCTTTTTCAAGCTGTACCAACATTCCCAATTGCACCGTGACACCAGAGCCAATATTTGATGCATACCCACTACCCAGTATTGTAGAAGAAAGTGAAAAGTTTGCTCTCTCTCTGTAATAAAAAAAGGTGAACAAAGTCTTTTGTGTTAATCTAATCTTTTATTATGTTGCCGCAAAGTTGTTTTTTTCTTTGGCCTTTTTTTTGTCTTTTTTTCAAATTTGACCACATTCAAACGTGACTGAGGTATTGAGCAACTGGTACAAACATAGCAAAAAAAGGAAGAAATTGGAATTGACCTGATTTTAGTTCATTGTTCCGAGGACTTCCACAGAAGTTGTACAAAAACAACACCACCATACACTCATTGAAAAAAATTGTCCAATGACGTCATTTCATAATCAGAATTATTACAATTTTTATAATATTTTTGATTATGAAATGATGTACGTGCAATAAATACGCGTGAATACATAAGGAAATATATGCGTAAATACGTAAGGAAATATATGCGTAAATACGTAAGGAAATACGTGCAATAAAAATGGAAAACGTGCAAATTTCATGGAAAAACGTGTGGGTCTGAAATTGCAGCATTTTTAACAGGTTGTAAATGCAGCTATGAAATCTTTTCGTTGCCCTGCTTTGAAATGAGCCATTTCCATTATTACGCTGATGGTGATGAACTGGTTTGTGGATATAAAAAAAATTACCCAATTTGATTTAGTCATTAAATATCCTGGTTCTTAAACCTGTTATGTTCCAACACAACACATTTCATGGTTCATAGCCCGAGGGGAGGGTGAAGTCAGCTCCCCACACTTCAGTTTGCACACTGTGGCGTTATGGCCACGTTGCCATGGAGGCTAAGCTTGACTGGTTAAAACATGCTGGCTGGCTGATTGCTAAATGTGCTACATTGCTAAATGATTTGTGGGTTCTGATTAGCTTTGGTGAGTCATGTTATGTGTGAGTAATAACATAAGGCATGGGCGACATGCACTTCTTGTACATAACCCTGTAACCATGCATTCAAATTTAGTAATGGTTCAGATCTAGGAATTCTTCAGATAATTACTCAAAAAGTTATGGATGGGTTTTCATGAGATTTCCACCAGAAGTGGGTATTGGCCCAAGGAACAATCCAGTAAAATATAAAGATTATCTGGAACACAATCCGCATCCAGGAATTGTATTAAAGTCCACGGCTTATAATTTGGGGATCAGCAACCCCCTGCTATTTTCCAAAATAAAAGGGCTACAACTGAAATTTGTCCTGCTTATGTCTACTTTATGCTACGACCTCTGGAAGTAGTGTGCTCCCAAGGTGGGGGAGCTTTTCCTGGCAAGGGGTGCTGAATCCAGCACAACACCGGCACTACACCGGGATTAAGGAAGCTTCTAGACTATGGCAGAAAGGAATATTTTAATGTATTGAAAAGGTGAGACTGTCTATTGTTCCTTGTATTTTGTCACAGATTTTTATTGTGTTTCTGTGAAGCATTTTTAATTACTCTGTATGAAAGATGCTATATAAATGAAGTTTGATTTTATTTTATTGTGCTACAAGTACGGATAGAGAGCAGAGTCAACATTCCTCATAATTTTTCTTTTGTTGCGCCACTAAAAAGTTGCAAACCCCCTGTTTGACTCGTCCGGAGATAAACCAGGGGATTTTATCTCTCCCTGGTTATCTGTTAAATTTGGTACTCTGTCAGGTATAGTATTTGAACCAACACCCTCTAAGACATCAGACCATGTTGCTAACCACTTGACTACGGGTACTGGTACCAGCTCTCTGGTGTATTGTATAGATGTTTTCCACTTAATCAATGTCCATTTAAAACATGTCAATCAATAGAAGAGTGCCACTAGCCTCCTACTTAAATGACTACTATGGTGACAGACCCAGCAACCATTCGACAAGAAGCCCAAATTATAATACACTGCACCACGCAAGCTGTCTGGTGCCTCTGTGGCTGTAGAATTTATTTGTATCTCATTCACGAGTGAATTAAGACAACAGATTGGATTTTAACTGACTAATTAAACGATTAATATTACAAGGTATGTAGAGTTATGGAAGAACTATGTTGCTATTTTAAAATCATCATGATTGATTGCCGGCCTACTGTATTGAAAGATGTGCCCCTGTATAACATTAGGTCTAATTATACCCCTGGGGATCACTAATGTTTTTCAAAATTTAATTTTTCAATAAGGAAAAGGCATTAAACAAGGATGTATATATCCACACGTCTTTGGCAGTCGTTTGACTAAACATTAGTAATTAGTTTTAGTATTAGACAATTTCTACAATTATGAAACGTTTAACTCCTTGTGAAATGTAATCTACAGACTTTTTCCGCCCTGTAGAGGCCATCTTAGAACTGCATATGTCAAGTCAAGAGCTTTAATGAAATCAATCTGTTGGAAAATACTAAGTTCCAGAGTTTAGAATGGGTTCTACATGCCTTGTTCCCAGCATGAACCGTAGTTGGACCAAATTCAAAAGAATCAATACAAATCTTCGAAGGGCTGTTGCAGGTTGACATGGGTTGGCGCCGGCAAAAATTATGGTGGTATCACCGCCGTCAGACGAACAGGCAGAGAGCGATATTTGCATAACATTGTCCGTTTAAAAGTCTTTTATTATTGATTCATCCATGGTAACGTACTATCAATCACCAGCAGGTGACAGCCTAACTACCATTGTATTCCCCTTATATAATGGACGTGAAGTATTGCTTCACCCAAGATCACTGTATGTGATACCAGCAAAATATCTGCCACCACTAAGCCGTGACATCACGTGCAACAGCCCTATTGACAACTGCCTTTTAATTATATGTCCATATTAAATCGTTTCAACATAAATGTATTAAGTCATTTTAATTCAGTTACACAAATGAAATGTGGCATTCTGCAACTTTTATACACACAAAGAGAGTGCAATAGAGGGTGAGAGAATACTTAAAAATGTGTTTTATTATGAGATCACATTCATCTTTGATTCTGAACTCAACCAATGAACAAAATAAAATGATACAAATGCAAAGATAGCACAGGCACCATTTTGCTGCGATTTTGCCAATTGCCTCCATATAAAATATTTGCATATTCATTAACATAAAATAATTAAATACATATTTACTATTAGAACACATGTGATTACTGCAAAAATGCATGCCCTTTGGACTCAAGTGTCCAGTGTAATTCATTCTGTATGAACACAAACATGGCTAGATCTGAAAAAAATAAGACTTTGGCCGTGTCCGAAATTGTTCCCTATCCCCTACTCCTATAGTGCACTCACTTATAGCTCACTCAACAGCAACAGCCAAGACACTAGAGTCGACGGCATCAAAATTATTGTTATATATATATGCCATGTTTTTGTAGTTTAGGTCATTTCCATAGACAGTATATAATATTATATACAGTCTACGGTCATTTCTAGAACATCTTGCAATGGGTTATATTGCTACATCTAGGGTACATCGATGCTCACTACTTTTCGCGGGCCATTGTGGGATACTTTGAGTGCACTATATAGGGTCCTTGGAGAATTCGGACACCCCGACAACATGGCATGCGCCCCCTATATAGGGAATCGGGAGTGATTTCGGACACACCCTTTAATTTAGACTAGGAGTTTTTACACTGTACATACAGTGTTCATACTATGAACACATCCTTCCGACAGCCTTAAAAATAAAAACAACATTCATTTACAAGTCAAGTTATGCCCGCTAATGAACACGAAGCATGTGCCTTAAGTCGTAACACGCTACGATCAGATGATGCAAATGCACCCAAAGTATGGCCAAAAGACTCAGCGATTGCATCACGAGCAATGATGAAGCAAGCAAGGTGGACTTTTCCACAGTGTGGCAACCAACCGACAACAATGGCAACGACCGGGTGCGGCCGTCCATCCAGCGCAACAAGTGACAGACGCAATAATCTCTGAAAAGCACCAACCGCAGGGAGTAGATGCCACAGTAACCTATTCAAACACTAGTAACACTCTTTCAAGTTAACATGGGTAAGGCCACACACACATGGTGAATATCAAGTATGAACAAAAAAAAAACCTTTTAAAAGTTCATTAAGGCAATGTGGGGAGTGGGAACGCCCCTTAAATTTGTCCTTGAATCAATTTCTGTCTTGTGTAGCAGGGGTGAAGCACTGTGTGATGTAAAAACGGTGATTGAACTAAAGTCAGTATAGCCAATAGCTATAGGCAAGCACCTGCTTTATATTAGCGAATGAAACGTCCATACATCGCACGTGACTAGAACGTGAAAAAGTGTCAAAGTATCATTCAAATGAAGTTATCACAGTACAGTAGGTGTGACAAGTGGCACGGAGGCCTGCCTTAACGGGGAGCTGATCGGACCGCCGATTTTTCTGCCTGGTTGGTCCAGACCCACCAGACCATCTAGTCGCGTGCGATGCATGGACCATTCGTTGGTTCTGATTTGCCAGGGTAGGTTTTTATAGGGTGTGATTGAGTATGTCAAAGGGTGAAGTTTTGTGAATCACAATTATGAGGAAAAAAACTACATTTTCCTGAAAGCTATTCCTGAAGGTGGCATTTGGGTTGGAACTTGGTGGACTAAGCTGGGCTGATTGCCCTGCCCAGGACGACTTGAGTGAATGTTTAAATGTGCCTTCAGTAGGCTAGAAGTCGGCAGACACCACGACAGGGGTCTGTATGGTGTCATAAAACACCCCTGCATAATTAACATTGAAAATTGTATTGTCCGGCTGAAACCTCGACAGTCACAAGTCATTTTAGTCATAAACAAAAGAGTGAGTTTTTCATATGAAGTGATGAACGACTAGATTCCATGGAGACAGGTTGATTGCATTAACCACTCTAGCCATCATTAACATTAGTTGGTTGTTGTCTTAAATGTCACTTTGTTGATGTTGTGTGCTTAAATAGCATAATTGGGGACTGGCTGTAGTTCAGTTGGTAGAGCGGCTGTTCCATTGAAGACCGAAAGCTTAGTGGTTCAAATCCCAGCTCCAACAGTGTCCATCCTAGTGTGACGTTGGGCAAGGCACTGAACGCCAAACCACCCACCAATGGTGTGTGAATGTGTACATGATTTCCTGTTTGCGATTACTAGAGTATTTGAAAAAAATGATCCAAAATAGTAATAATAATAATAATACAGTCTCAAGAATATGATCAAATATCTAAAAAAAATGAAATTGTCATTTAATATGTATAGATTCTTCTACCTTAGGCTTCTAGACCAACTATTGACCTTGATCGCCAGTCACCTAATCAACTCGTCTCCATTGGTTGTTCTATGTATTAGTCCTGCTCACTTCACAGGTAAGGTGTGTTTTTGCCTACATGACTAAAATATGACACTAAGTTGATGATGATGATAATGTTGGGGAGATGAAGGCTTCACAAGTTCCGGCAGCAGCCACGTCCCTCGTCCTTCACCTCAGAAGAAGGTCCAGTTGGGTTTGAGAGCGTCACAGCGTTGATGGATCCATGGGTGACTTCCCTACTGGACACCTTCTTGTGGATAGCTGTAACGTTTGAGTTTGTAACGTTGGGAATTTCAATTAGGGGAAATTTGATCAATTACATTTCAAAATAATAATAATAATTGCAAGGTTTGTAATTAACGCATTCAGTGCTAAGACGTTTGATTGCATGTTTGAAAGTACACCAAACATAAAAGCTTGAAATATAAACAAGAGGATCTGTACATGTTTAAGTGTTGAGAATGAATGAAATTGATCACATTCAATAGCATATTATATTTCTGCACGTTGCTAAATGGAACTTTCATGTTTATGTTCTACGTACAGCCAGAGATGGCAACTTTTGAGGTACAAATACTCAAGTACCGTACTTAAGTACTTTTATCAAATAACTAGTATTCTTAGAAGCATTTATTTCTCTGATGACTTTTTACTTGTACTCAGTACTTTTTATCCTTACTTTGTGAAAACAGACATGTGACATTTTATATATTACATATATATAATCTATTTTGCTTGTGCGACAATAACTATTAACAATAGATAATGCAGCATAATGTAAACACCATTGCATAAATGTGACATCTTGAACAAAATATGCTATATACTTCCTGAATGGACAATAACTATTGCTTGAACACTGGAATCATGAATGCTTGCACCAATTATGATCATAAAATGTACGTGTGTTTTTTTCTTTTTGTTTTTCTGTCTTTGTCAGAGTGTATGAAAAGAATTTCATAAAAAATATTTTGGAGAAAAAAAATATGTAATGACTCAGCTAACATAAGGGAAGAACATATTTCAGTATGCATTTTGAGTGGTGTTGTCCACACAGCACAAATGCTTACCAGTGAGAACCTCATTGAAGGCAGCCTCCACATTCGTAGAGTCCAGTGCTGACGTCTCCATGAACATCAGATCCTTCCGGTCTGTGCAAGCATAATTTAACAATCAGGTAAATGGGGCAAACACAAGTCGCTTCAGCGGCAGCTACACTTCCTGAGAGTTCTCAGGAAGTTCAAATTACACTCTACTGCTGACCTTCTACCATTCAGCCATTGAGAGTCTTTGCCCGGAAGCTATAACGAAGTTGAGCGTTTGTATTCACTGACAAGATGTTTTTATATCCTGCTGTGCAATATACAAATGTGCAATAGCTGCAAAGCGGGCACTTTATTGATTATTAATGTATTCTCTTAATATTTATTCTATTCTGTATTCATTCTATCTGTATGCATTTTCTTTGTGAGTACAGTGTGCACTGGCAGAGTTAAATGATTGAATAAATGACAGACAGACAGCAACACAAAAACATTGCAAAGCCATTAGACATGTGTGTATATATATGTATATATAT
>OMKY01230675.1:0-10325 GCA_900302395.1 Bregmaceros cantori | reverse complement strand
GACACAATCCCCCTCCCCCCTCCACACACACAGACACAAACACGCACACACAAACGCACACACACACACACACACACACAAAGATAAAAACATGTACAGACACATACGCAGATAGAAACAGGTACCGACACACACACAAATACAGAAAAACACCCATACACAACAGACACCCCCCACCCCCTCAACACACACAGACACACAGGCGCACACACGCACACACAAACACACACTTAAACACACACAAAAAGATAGAAACATGCACACACACACGCACACACACACACAGATACACACACAGACACACACCTGCAAAAGCAGAGAGACGCCCATAAACACACAAACACTCACACACAGGCACACACACATAGACACATACACACGGACGACACACACAGCTGCGACGGCAGGTATGGATAATGAATCGTGTCTGTAGGAGACAGTGTTTGAGCTGCTGCTACATTGACCCTATTCTCTCTAAAATAGCTTGGATGGGACCAAGATGAACGACCTGCCGCCGTTATACACACACCCACTCTGGATATATAGGATGTCGACCATACAAGCCTAGTCTACTTTTCGCAAGTACTGTATAAGAAAAGGTGCTTTCGTCTACATATACACACACATACAATCAAACTACTCATTAACTCTTTCGAACACTAAAAAAAATTGCACTGCGGAGGCTGGCTCTGTGGCGCAGTCGGTTAGACCGCTTCATCTAGCTCCATACACTCCTGTGCCTGTGGCTGAGTCTCACAGCAGATTGAGTCCCATCTCTGGCATCAGTATGCTGCAGGTCTGCTTCCCTGCTCTCTCACCCCCCACTTCACACTAGGCCTGTCAATAAAAATGATGAATGGTGCTTGCGCCAAAAAATTACCAAAAAATTGCACTGATGTTTGAAGATCAACTGAAAAATTGACACAGATTATATCGGCTCACAAAAGTTTATTATGTAAAGAATACAATCTCTACTTTCTAGAAAAAAAGTTGTGACTACAATTTTCTACATTATAAAAATATGTCAGACATATTTGGCAGTAAGTATTCTCTAGGACATCAGTGGGAGTCTGCGGCGCTGAAAGAATTACAATTTATGTTGATTTATTGTTCTGAACTTATGATTGATTTCTGTATTCAATGAATACACTTTCGCATTGGACCAAGACAGGGTTGGATAGTCGGGGGCTATATGTAATCTGACAAGTTGCAAAAAAATGTTAACTTATCTTCTGTTTCCTCGGAAACAGTTATCTTTGTGTCTGAAGTGTGTACATATCAGTACATGTATGTATAAAAACATGTATAACAACAGAAAATACACTTGTATGTTCGTTGTCCTTTGTTTCAGATCAATACGATGCAAAGCCTCTGGCATTGTCCAAGCGTGCTCATCTGCATGGGGCCCGACCCCTCGCATCCCGGCATCTTGGAAAAATTGGTGAATGACGGAGGTGAAAAACTTCCAGCTGTGACTTTGAACAGCAGCACTTCCAAGAAAAGTGGCCGTAAGTACACTCTAATGATATAATATAATAATGCATTTCACACATATATCTATAACAATGTATAATAACTTAGTGTTGGTTAATATTAATTACAAGTTTGACCAAGACATTGCAAAGGTTTTGTGGCATTGTGTCTTGTTTCTCTCCTCTACACTCCTCTCTCTTTTTTCTCTTGATATGAATATTATAGGATAATAACCAAAAAGGGTAGGTGAGCAGAGAAGAGAAGAAGAGCAGGAAACGGTTGATGGGTAATTTCTTGAGACACAGAAGAAGCTGGACAGATGACACAGCCAGCATTCTTTTCAAGACGTGTGATCAGACAGTGTGATATCTTTATAGTCAATGGAGGAGAACAAATTATATCACCAAGTAGCCTAGAAACCTCATCTGTTTTAACTAGTGTTACATGAACCTAACGCCTATGTGACCATAAGCATGTATGGCTTGAGCTATTTCAATAACACTCTCTTCCCACTCTTGATTTCTCACCAAGGAGTGGAGACAAACAAAGCAGTAAACCAGGCCAGAACCAGCACCAGGACCAAAGCATCCATGAGGCAGCCAACAGACAGCAAGAATTTTCCAGAATATGGGGACTTGCGCCTTACGCCAGGCGAGGCCGCGGTGGACGACGACATAGACAAGCGTGTCATCATCAACGCAGATGGCAGCCTCTCAATGGAAATGAAGGTGCGCTTTCGGCTGCAGAATGACGAGACGCTGCAATGGTCGACGCAAGTCACAAAAAACAGAGACCCGCAGCTGCGTGAGTGCCTCGAGCAGCATGGCTGCAGCCTCAAACACACAGGAACCTACTCGGACCCCGAGCATGTCGTCTCCACCTGCAAGGAATATCTAAGGTGCACAGATGAGAGCCACTGTAGCCATTGTTACGAGTACTGTACCAGAACTCAAGATTGGACTGACAGGCCGATGCCAGAAGCCCAGGAAAGCCGGATCAAATCGTCCTCAAGCTCGACTGCTTCCTCACACAGGATAGTTCGCCGACGTACACGGGTGAAAAATGGCTCTTTATCGAGTGAAGAATGTGAAGTGATGCAAACAGAGACTTGGGTGGAGAACACAGTGAATGCAGTGGATGCGGTCGAGTATCGCTCGATGAAGAGTGGTTCGTGTTCTCGATGCAATAACGTGGATGCAACAGAAAACACACTTCAGAGGATCCCTTTTGAAAGGACTGGTTCCAACATCAGTGCCTCCTCACTGATCTTAGCAGCTCTCACTGCTGATCATGACAATGATGATGTGCTCCCGACAGGTGTGTCAAAATCTGATCTATGTGCTGCAAAGCCAGGCCTTCACACGTGTCCATGTGTTGCTTCAAATGAAACCACCATGGCTCAAATGTCTGACAATATTACCAGCTCTCTGCGACAAAGACTCGTCACAGAGGAAATAAATCTGTCTGCAGCATCTGCTGAGACCCCTAATGAACAACCAACCGTGAGCCATAATACATTAGTTGAAAGCTTTGACAATAAACTTTTGATTGAAGAAAGGGAGCATAGTGCCATGTCATCAGGCAGATCAACTAGATCTACTACAGCCCCAATTTCAAGAAAATCAGCAAAGTCTGCTACATCAAATGATGATCACAATGAAATGGAGGGGAGGTCTTCAAGTGTGATATCTGGGACATTGTCAAAACAATCTCCATGCTATGAATCCTTGCCTCAAGGATCTAAATGTCTGCTTTGTGCCCCTGATCAAGATGAAGGATTGGATGCAGGAGAGAAAGAATGTGGAGAGAGTGCCAAGTCTTGTGCTTCCCCATCATCTATGGCTTCTCCTGCATGCAAAGTTCCTGCAGGAAGGCCACTCAGTTCAACATCGACAAAGTCAGTAAAATCAAATGCATCAGCAGTGACTGATGCCCCTGGTGATACTGAAGTACCATCAGTGTGTGAGGATGAACAAAAGGAAGAAAGTGCATGCAGTGTGAAGTCATCAAAATCTAGGACCTCACCAACATCTTTGTCATACTTGCAGGACACTGCACATCAGGAATGTGGTGCTAGTGATGCAACTCCTACATCAGAGAGGCCTGCCATGACAAATGAATCAAACATGTGTGCACATGGGAACCAATCACCAAGTGTCATGTCGGTCAAGTCCACAAAATCAAATGACTCTGCAATATCAACAGCAACTCAATCAGAAGATAGTCCAGTGAATGTGGCCAATGTGGAAAACACTGTGCCCAGAAATATTTCCCCAGTGTCTTCCAAATCTTCAATATCCAAAAAGTCACGTCACTCAAATGTGACAGTAGTCACAACCGATCTCGACATGGATCTTGAGATGAGAACATCCAGTAAAATGTCATCAAAATCAAACAGAGCATGTTCTTCATCAACCAAGAATCACAAAGATTCCAATACTATAGCTCCAGAGGAAGCACCAGAAGGTGCAAATAGTGCCATGTCTGCAAAATCACCATGTTCCAATGCATCTGATAGATCAAGAAAATCTGTTAATGAAAGTGATTGCATAGATAGATCAGCCAGCGTCATTTCTGTGGTCTCTTCAAAGTCAAACGCGACAAGTACTAGATCACGCAAATCAAATTCTTCAGGAATATCGAGAAAATCAAAAGCTACTGAAGTTTCTAGTGCAGAAACCGCCGAGCATGTGATGGAAACTGAAAGTATGGCTGATGAGAGGGCAAAAAGCCCATCAAATATGTCTGCAACATCAAATGTTTCTTGCAGAAGTAGGAGATCAGATGTCAAAAGATGTGACTCGCAAAATGAATGTGAACCAATGACTGAAGAAGATCTTTCAACAATATCCACACGTTCGCATGTATCTGTGAGCTCCATTGCTTCAGAATATCATCCCACTGAACAGGTCCTGGAGGATAGAACTCCAAGTGCTAGCTCTGTCAAGTCGGAAGAATCAAACATCTCATTTTTAAGTTCAGTGGGTGGGCAGCTGGCCACTGAAGTAGGGGATGATGCACAAAGCATGTCTGTAATTGCTGAGGGAGAGGGAACTTCTGAAAATGGAGCTAATGAAGAAGAAACAATGACAAATCCTGATGTCCAATCTAAAACACCAGAGCGAGCAGCAAGTACTAAATCAACAAAATCAGTCAGTTCCAATGCATCCAAGATGTCAACTAGTGTCAAATCAGTGCTAACAACTACCAGTTATTTATCAAATGGTCCTGTAAATGGTGATGATGAACACATTGACAAACCTTCTGAACACCAAATTGAACGGCCAAATGGAAGCACAAAATCATTGAGATCTAATAAGTCGATACGATCAAATGCCTCAAGTGTCAAATCAGAGAAAACGAATACTAGCTATGTTGAAAATGGAGATGATGCTGAACATTCTGAAACTGGATCAGTGAAATCAGGGAAATCTACTATGTCCAAGAAATCTAAAACTGGAAGTGCAAGATCAGTAAAAACAACTACTAGTTATGTATCAGTGGGACGTGCTGAACCTGATGATGATAAATGCACCAATACGTCTGTAGAAAATACTTTTGTAGAGCGTGCTGAAAGTACCAAATCAGCAAAATCAGGGAAATCTACTACGTCTAAGAAATCTATCGCTGCAAGTGCAAGATCTGTGAAAACAACTACTAGTGATGTCTCAAACGAACCTGCAGATGATGGTGATGATGAATGCATTGATAGGTCCGCAGGACACATATTGATAGAGCATGCTGAAAGTACCAAATCAGCAAAATCAGGGAAATCTACTACGTCTAAGAAATCTATTGCTACAAGTGCAAGATCGGTGAAAACAACTACTAGTGATGTCTCAAACGGACCTGCAGATCATGGTGATGATGAATGCAGGTCCACAGAGCACACATTTGTAGAGCGTGCTGAAAGTACCAAATCAGCAAAATCAGGGAAATCTACTATGTCTAAGAAATCTATCGCTGCAAGTGCAAGATCAGTGAAAACAACTACTAGTGATGTCTCAAACGAACCTGCAGATGATGGTGATGATGAATGCATTGATAGGTCCGCAGGGCACATATTTGTAGAGCGTGCTGAAAGTACCAAATCAGCAAAATCAGGGAAATCTACTATGTCTAAGAAATCTATCGCTGAAAGTGCAAGATCAGTGAAAACAACTACTAGTGCTGTCTCAAACGGACCTGCAGATCATGGTGGTGATGAATGCATTGATAGGTCCGCAGAGCACACATTTGTAGAGTGTGCTGAAAGTACCAAGTCAACAAAATCAGGAAAATCTAATACGTCTAAGAAATCCAACGCTCCAAGTGCAAGATCTGTGAAAACAGCTTCTAGCTATGTATCAATGGGACCTGCTGAACATGGTTATGATGAATCCCCTGATACATCTGCAGAAAACACATTTGTTGAGCTTGCAGAAAGTACCAAATCATCAAAATCAGGGAAATCTACTGCCTCTAAGAAATCTATAGCTGCAAGTGCAAGATCAGTGAAAACAACTACTAGCTATGTATCAATGGGACATATTGATGATGAATACAATGATAAATCTTCAGAAAACACATTTGTAGAGCATGCTGAAAGTACCAAATCTACAAAATCAGGGAAATCAACTATGTCTAAGAGATCTATCACTCCAAGTGCAAGATCAGTGAAAACAACTACTAGCGATGTCTCAAACGGACCCGCAGATCATGGCGATGATGAATGCATTGATAGGTCTGCGGCGCACACATTTGTAGAGTGTGCTGAAAGTACCAAATCCACAAAATCAGGGAAATCTACTACATCTAAGAAATCTATAGCTGCAAGTGCGAGATCAGTGAAAACAACTACTAGCTATGTATCAATGGGAGCTGCTGAACATGGTAATGATGAATGCCCTGATAAGTCTGCAGAAAACACATTGGTAAAGCGTGCAGAAAGTACCAAATCAACAAAATCAGGGAAATCTACTACATCTAAGAAGTCTTTAGCTGCAAGTGCAATATCGGTGAAAACAACTACTAGCTGTGTATCAATGGAACCTGCTGAACATGATGAAGAATACATTGATGAGTCTGCGGAAAACACACTAGTAGAGCGAGCAGAAAGTATGAAATCAACAAAATCAGGGAAAACTACTACGTCTAAGAAATCTAAGGCTGCAAGTGCAAGATCAGGGAGAACAACTACTAGCAATGTATCATCAGGACCTGCTGAACATGGTGATGATGAATGCTTTGATAGGCCTGCAGAATACACAATTGTAGATCGAGCAGAAAGTACAAAATCAGGGAAATCTACTATGTCTAAGAAATCTAGGGCTACAAGTGCAAGATCAGAGAAAACAATGACTAGCAATGTATCAACCGGACTCGTTGAACATGGTGCCGATGGACATATTGATACGTCTAGCAAACAGGAAATTGTCGAGCAAGCGGAGAGTACCAAATCAGATAAATCAAATGTGTCAAAGAAGTCAACTGCTGTGAGTGCTAAATCAGGCAAAACAACTACTAGCTATGTGTCAACGGGACCTGTTGAAAATGTCAATGATAAACACATTGGACAACCTTGTGAACACTTAATTGTAAAAGGAGCAGGAAGTACGAAGTCATCAAAATCTGTCAAATCCAACAAATCGCAAACGTCAACTGCTGCAAGTGTCAAATCAGTGAATACCACCACTAGCTACTTGTCAACTAAATCAGCACTGTCAGACATGCAAAATCATGCAAATGAACAACACAGTCACAGTGACACTGTTCATTCAATAGTGAATGAAAATGGAATGAATGGTGAGCCAACGACACTACCATTCACATCAACTATTCCCTCTGTTAACATTGAGGGTGTTGAAACAAGACCATCCAGTGCCATTTCTGGAAAGACTGATATTTCAACATGTACCCAACACACTAAAGTTTCCAATGCCCTGAAAGCGTGTACAACGGAGGAAGTAAAAAGAAATAAAAGCCCTTCAGCTCTTTCAGTAAAATCTGCAAGATCAACAAAATCAGCAAAAGACAAAATTCAAGCTCATGACAACAGAGAAGATGACGATGATGACAGTGACCACTCACAATCGCTTCCAACTACAGATATTAGTGATGAAAAGTCAATTTGTGGGGAGAAGCAATCTGGTGCTTCTAACTTCTTCCAAGTGGGGACAGAAGAACTGGTTCCTTCCAGGCTGCCAAATGCTTCACCCACTGAAGTAGTGAGTGAGTGGATAAGAAAGCTCCCAGCTAACACTGAGCTGTACGATGACACAGATGATGTTGAGTGTAAATCTGAGATCCTTGGAGATGGCGATACTGGTGACAAAGCACAACAGCTTGATGAAGAAAAACCTGCTGGAGAAGATGTAAACAACAGTCTAAAGTCGAACGAAGCCTTGATGTGCAATGGTGTGGTGTGCGACGACACAGCTAAAACACCTGAAACTGCTGAACCAACACGCAGTCCTTCGGTCTTTAATTCCTCAGTGCAGGTGATGAAGGTGCTGCTGAGTCCTAAAATAGGCCGATGTAACAGCATGCCAGAGATTTCCCCCGTGTATGGTCGTAAACTAAGTTCATCAGCACAAGTTCTCCTTGATTGCCTTGTTAAGTTACAGTTGATAGAATTTGCTGCTGCCACCGAAATGGCCAAAGACCAACAATACAGAGAACTTATGGAAGTCCTCCAAACACTATGGCATTGTGAACCTTCCCAGAATGAGGCAATGGCAAATTATGAGGGCCAGCACTCTCCAGACGGTAATCATACCTCATCGTCAGGTGTGGATGTGAACACAGATTCCTCAGGTTCGGGACCCAGCAGTGTGAGTGGTGGCATTCAGCCCACTGTGGCAATGAAGGAGAATGGTGATAGTGTTGACGAAGAGGAGCCAGCAAAATGTTACAAGTCACAACAACCCAGAAATATGGAGCAGGGCCATGTCTCATGGTCAAATGAAGACCTCTCAAACATTGACAGTCCAAGGGAATTCCCCGGAACACCACACAGTTCTTCTGATAACAGCAATAGTAGTGGTGAAAAAAGCATGTCTTCAAAAAGTGATCCTATTTGGCTTTTGAGCTTCCTAAACAAATTACAAAAGCAATTCTTGGCACATTACATTCAGGCCATGACTGACTTTAAAAAACACTGGAACTTGGATGGCAATGACGAGGTTGACAGTATGATAGATGCACTAAAAAGTCAAGTGCAAACAAGGATACAAGCTAATATAGCCATAGAGCTTAACAAACTTGAACATCCAGCAAAGCAGCCGCTGCTTCACAATGAGGAAATATGTAATTTACTGATGACACAAGTCTCAGGTAGCGACACATGTCCATCATGCTCATCTCTCAGTGATGGATTAACCTCATGTGGATCTAAGTGTGGTTCAGAGAATATTGTACAACATGTTATTAAAAATGCAGTGGCGGAAATTGAGCAATTGAAACACAGTGTCAAAGAAGCATCTGGAAAGGACGATTCTACAGTCGATCAAGGACCTGCACAAGAAGATCTTGAACTGACTCGTCAGATTCCCTCTCAAGCTGAAACTGCTCAATGGGAATCACCTCAACCAGAATGTGCTGTGGATCATACAGACTTGGCAACATCAGGTGAGCCTGATAAAGTAGAATGTGCCAGTGTTAATATTGCAGAAAAAGCAAGTGGCTCAGTGACAGACGACATTTCCCCAGTGGAATCGCAGGAAAACCTCCGAGAGGGAAGTGTTGTTCAGGAGCAGTTTGGCCGCACAGATAGCTGTGAAGAGGATTCCGCTGTTGCATTGAGTCAAGACAATGCCACTGAGAGTGAACTTGTTGGGGAAATATCTGAGAACTTCACCGAGCAAAGCGTAGCTGAGTGTGAAACTGCTGTAGATGACATTTCTGAGAACCATAATGCTGAAAAGGAAGATGTAGCAGATGAAGAGGGGAATGAAAGGGAAGATGTAGCAGAAGAAGAGGGGGATGAAAAGGAAGAAATAGCAAATGAAGAGGGAGATGAAAAGGAAGATGAAGCAGGTGAAGAGGGAGATGGAAAGGAAGATGTAGCAGATGAAGAGGGAGATGCAACAGAAGAAGGACGTACAAAGGAAGATGTAGAAGTAGAAGAAGAGGGAGATGAAAAGGAAGGTGTAGCAAATGAAGAAGGAGATGAAAAGTTAGATGTAGCAGAGGAGGAGGGAGATGAAAAGGAAGCTGTAGTAGAAGACGAGGGAGATGAAAGGGAAGATGTAGCAGATGAAGAGGGAGACGAAAAGGAAGATGTAGCAAATGAAGAAGGAGATGAAAAGTTAGATGTAGCAGAGGAGGAGGGAGATGAAAAGGAAGCTGTAGTAGAAGAAGAGGGAGATGAAAATGATGATGTAGCAGTAGAAGAAGAGGAAGATGAAAACGAAGATGTAGAAGAAGAGGAGGCAGATGAAAAGGACAATGTAGCGGGAGATGAAAAGGAAGATGTAGCAGATGAAGAGGCAGCTGGAAAGGAAGATGTAGCTGATGAAGATGGAGATGTAGCAGATGAAGGAGATGAAAAGGAAGATGTAGCAGTAGAAGAGAGAGATGAAAAGGAAGATGTAGCAGAAGAGGGAGATGAAAAGGAAGATGTAGCAGATGAAGAGGAAGATGTAGCAGTAGAAGAAGAGGGAGATGAAAAGGAAAATCTAGCAGATGAAGAGGGAGACAAAAAGGAAGATGTAGCAGATAAAGAGGAAGATGAAAAGGAAGAAGTAGCAGATGAAGAGGTAGATGAAAAGGAAGATGTAGCAGATGAAGAGGTAGATGAAAAGGAAGATGTAGCAGGTAGAAGAGGGAGATGAAAAGGAAGATGTAGCAGAAGAAGAGGGAGATGAAAAGGA
>OMKY01230674.1:0-17359 GCA_900302395.1 Bregmaceros cantori | reverse complement strand
ATAATTATAACATTCATGTAACAAATGTAACAAGTATTTACATTTATAACAATTTGCCGCAGTCGGTCGCTATTTACTCCCGCTGCGCCATGTTTTTGTACTTTAGGCCATTTTAAAAATGTCTCGCAATGCATTATGGGTTAAATTGCACAATCTAGGGTACATCAGATGCTCATTACTTTTTTCAGTGCATTGTGGGATACTTTCAGTGCACTGTATAGGGTACATGGAGAGTTCAGACACCACTACAAAATGGTGTGCGTCCCATATAGTGCACTACATGGGGGATACGCAGCGATTTCTCTCATATCGCATCTCTGTCCCCTGGAAGTATTTTCCTGTTGTCCTTTCTCATTTCTTGCATGAAAGGAGTTTTCTAAATGAAAATTGCCAGAGGAGCAAGCGGCCATGTTTCACACATGAAGCAGGATCAGAATCAGGTGCAGCTATTATTATTTTTGTAATTTGCAAAAGTTGAAAAGATTAGTGAGTCACTTCCAAACAACCACTGTTTCTGCAGCAATTGCTGATAATTGACAGGGTTGGGAGGTCCTTTTCAATTACATTTTAAAATATGTAATCTAGATTACAGTTAAATTTGCCTGGAATATGAGGGTTACATCCACTTTCACACTTGTTCGAACAGTTGTTGTGTTGTTGTAACTTGTAAATGTGCAGGCAGCAGAATCTCTTTCATAAGGGATCACATCCACTGTCATGTGACACAGCAGTCACATTTATCAAACATCTTTGGAATGCATTAAATTGTTGACTTAATTAATTGGGGGTGCTTTTAAAAGTAATCTAAAAGTAATGGAATGCAATCCCTTCATTACCTTTAAAATGGAGTAGTGGAATTACGTTACCGATTACAATTTTTTTTTGTTGATAATTTTAACTGCAAGGGGTTGCTTTTAAAAAGTAACCTTCCCAAACCTGATTACTGCGCACAAACATTTACAAGTTTGTGCAGTCGCGAGGTAGAGTAGCCTACATATGACAGAGAGAAATATTGGAGGAAAAAATGTATGTCCCTTCTATCTTTCTTTCATATCATGTTCCATGTTTAGAACCAAAAAAGGAACCTCTAAATGCCTTCCCCATAGCTTTGCTACTTCCATTGTGGCAATTTTCAATGAAAACACAGCATATGCTTTGGCACCCATAGAAATGTGAACATCTGGCAGAACCAAGTGCCAAACAGATTTTACACTGATTGTTATCTTTTCTAACAGGTGGCTGAGCTGATGTGATATTTGTATTTAATTTCATCATTTTCTCTCTCTGATTTACAGTATGCATTTTAATTAAACAATCAAACAAACTTTGTTGTGTTGTTATAGTTGTCATCCCATATCCCTTCATGTGAGGGTGAATTCCCCTAACGTGGGACACCTAAGCTCCAGTGGCTCTGGCTCCTCCCTAGACTAATGAATGCCAGTGTAACTATGGTAATAGCAAACTATGGTAATGTGTTAAGTAAAGTTAGGTTAAACTGTCCAACACTACATTTCACTGTCCCACCTTATGCAATTAACTGTCCCACATTAGGAAGCTGGAAAAAAAGCCCCACTTCAGGGCAATCCACCCTAATTAATGTCTTCCCTGCGAAACTCATAAGAAACCAAATTTTAGGGAGGGGGTTGCGATGACCATATCTGTAGTAGAATTTAAAAACATTTAAATCCAAATTATATTCAGTTCAGTCATATTCAGGATTCAATACTGGACATCAACACGTTTTTTTCAATTCACATTGTTCTAGTCATTTAAAGTGCAGGATTGCATTCCATTACTTCTGGATTATTTTCAAATTGAAGAATTTCATGCTTTCCAATGATTTATCATTTCTTCAATGCAGGCCTTTGGTGGAAAATGTTGCGCTGTAAATGTCCTATGAAGTGTGTTTCCGTGCTTACACGTTTACAAGCATGGCCTCAGTCCCATTACTTTAATGTGATTATATCTAGAACCCTGGCTGACATGTTTAATATATGACTTGAAGTTACTCACTCGGACCAATAGTATGGCTGCATTCACTGGTAAGTCCGTCAAAAATTAGTAAATGGAATGGGTTGCACGGATTATTGAATCACGCTGGTGAGGCATAGATCTTCACTACAACATTTGGGTGTGGAATTGCACAGTGCAAGTTATCACCATCATTTTAAAATAACACAATAGGTGTGTGCTTCTATTATTCTATTAGACACGTTCAAAAATAAGTCAGAACACAGCGACATAACAACACAGGAAGTCATATTCAGCCTAGAATTCTTACCGGAATTATCCGCCGAACTCGTCTATAGACAATTACAATAGCCTATTTGCACAATGGAGCGTTAAAAAGTGTATTCAATCCATGCCAAATCGGAAGCTCCTGGTTTTGATGCCAGAAAGATGGCCTTGATTCATGGGGACTTTGGAACACTCATCCAGACTCGGTGAGTCATACTATACTTTAATTACAATTTAGAAGAAGAATCATTTCTACATGCCCAGACAACAGGCACACACATTATTCACTCACTTACTGCGTCTGACCACTAAATAATTGTTTGGCATTCTTTTTTGCTTATAAATTAAGGATAGCATTAAAAATATACATTTTATGTTCAGAGTCAGATTCAGAATACTTTATTTGTAAAATGATATTAAAATGACAAAGCCGCTTTATACTTTTGTGTGTTAAACATCCTTTGTAATCTTGCTTGTGAATATATTTAAGCAGCTATTTAAAATAGCCGACCAGAGGGTAGAGTCACAAACTCAGTGGCGAGGGCATGGCTCAGAAAGGATATTATTCTTTTGGCATTAACCAAATTATATAAAATGAATGAACCGGAGACAACATACCAAAGGCTACATACACAAATTTGCACTGGAAGAAGGTTGTCTGCCTGAGATAGAGTAAAAAGGACATTTAATTCTGAATGGTTTACCCAGTGACAACAAAGATCGACAAGACATTTAAAAAGCTTGGACAATGACAGAATGCACAAAATGGGAGGCTCCCGCACGTGACGACGCACAGTTACCATCACTTGTTGGTTAGTGAACCAATGCGTGGCGAACCATATCCGAATGAACTCAAACTAGGACGTCGAGCATGCACATAGCGACCGCATCGCTTTAGTCCGGCTTGCGCGCTTACGCATCGGCATGGCACAACGTTGCACAACTCGTACATGATCGACCCGGTCACTATTTTTTGTTGTGACCAAAACTTTGAACATCTCCAACATGGCACGCAGCCACGAGTGGCTAACGGACACCTCTCGCCAGTTTGCGAGAGGTGTTCGCCAGACGCCTCTCGTGAAGTTTGTGCATTGGCACAAGCCTAGTCGCGGCATTGCGTACCACAGAATCGCTTTAGCTGAAGGCAGACACTGTGCTTATATCTCATAAGTCAATGACAATTGAGATAATTCTTGATAGGTGACGAGTAGTAGGTTTCTGCTCAGATTAGCCTAAACATACTCCAGCCCACACCTGCAGACAATTTAATTCAATGTGATAATGGAGAACTAATGTCCACCAAACCAATGCATCATTTTTTTTTAAATAATCTGTCTTGCATGGCATTTGTTTTACATCTATTTAGAGTGCCGCTGGAGCATGGCATATTTCCCCCGGGACTTGTTCGTAACAGTATTCCCCATGTGCACATAAGGAGGCTTGAAGCTTGGATTGCTGGCAGCACTGCTGCGGATAGTGAGAAAAAACAGTGCGGTGGCAGAGTGGTTAGAGAGTGTGTGTTTGCATACCCTCTCCGGGTTTCCGAGTTCATCCTGTCACTCTCTCTCTCATTAAAGAATGAAAAATGGCTCTTGCTTTACCTGATTTTTAATCATATCTGTACCTTAAGGGTCTCGAAAGGCGCATCAAATTAAATGTATTATTATTATTATTATTGGTATTATGATTATTGGTATTATTATTATTGGTATTATTATTGGTATTATAGTAGTATTACTATTATTGGTATTAGTAGTAGTAGTATTAGTATTATTAATGGACACGTTTCAATCATCTTAACCATAGGTATGGACTAGGAAATGGATAAATATTATGGTTTCATTTAGACTTTTCCTCCTCCCTTTGAGTTTGTGCATTTTGTTCTTTCACCTATCTCATTCAGACTGCTTTATCATATAAGCTGATGCCTCTGGCATTACCTTTCAGATATGCCAGTGTCCTTGTTGTATCTCAGTTGAGGTCATTCATTTGGTCAGCTTCCTTGTTCACCTCAAAGAAGACAGTCTTGTGTAGCAGGTAAATCAAGCTCAAAGTGAAATAGTGCGTGACCTTTATTATAATATGCGTGCCTTGCAGATAGGCAATGTGATCCATCATGATCAAAGATGGCCGAATTGGCACTGCTCCAAGGGAAGTCCACTACAACTCAGTTCGTAAGAGACAGAGCAATATATCTAGCATTTTCAGAATGGCCATTTATCTTCCATTTATAATTTATATTATTATTGTTATTGTTATTATTATTGTTAATAATAATAATAATCATTATTTTCAAAACAAATTCTTAAGAGATGAGGTGCTGGCTAAAACCCCATCATTTGATGCCATCCTTTGAAAGAAAAAAAAGTAGGCAAGACTGCAAATGTCAGAGTCGACAAAGTAAGTATTTCATTCCAATGAATTCCGTTTGCAGAGTGACGATCTTGTTAATGATCTTCAAATAGGGAAATTAAATACAACTTAAATACTAGAACCACTCATGAGATTACAAACCTGCACCGTAGTGGTACAAAAATTATTTTAATTATTAAAATTATTTATTTTAATTTTTTTAATTATTTATTTTAGGAGTATGTGTGGCAAGCCATTATCAATGCAAGTTCTTGTAGAGTAGCGCAGTTGACGCCACCGGTGAACACGCCAACTACTTTTGCCACTGCGACCCAGAAGTCTGGTCACGTGACCGCGGTAAGCGCCCAGCGATCTGTTTTTGGTCGCGGTAAGCGCCCAGCGACCAAAAACATAACCTGCTTCCGCGGCGCAGGTAATAACATAAAGGGTTGTATGACATCTTTGGTCACTAGACTGTCTGCTCCAAGTAGAGACACAGAAACATGATTTATTTATACCAGGAGCACAGAAACATGATTTATTTCTACCAGGAGCACATAATCGACCGCAAATGTTTGCACGTGACTGCTGTCAGAGAAGGCCTGCGGAAGAAAACACATACAATTGTTCACGAAATTAATATTGTGTGAAATGTATACAACAACTCCTTTCCCTGCCTGTAGCATTAGCTGAAACTCGGTGTGAAGGATCGTGTCAACCTCTCTCCTCTGGTCTGGTGTCGACTTTCCTGTCGCGCTGCACTTCCCTGTGCATAAAGCCATGAAAGACCCGAGACAGGACAGATCAGCAGAAATGCCTGCCAAAGGCAATTTTTTCCACCTCCATTCTATTTTAGAAGCCGCAAAGTCGTTCTCAGGCATAGAGCGGCGGAGACCCAGGGGCTGCAAGGGGGATTTATCAGAACAACCAACAGGATAGGACAGACAAGGGAGACTGGTGGCTCCCGCCTCCCGGGGATATAGACTGGCCTGCCTTCACACGGCTGATACTCGCGCTGTGAAAGAGTAATAAACCTACAATAAGGTTTGCTACTTTAGGTTAGTTAATGGATTACTAACCCGTTATTCAACACCACAGACATCCTGCAGAAAACATATTTATGCCAATGACGTCAAGAGACATATTTTTAGAATGTACACCATTTTAATCACAACTCCTTCATTATATGCTGTTATGTTAAGATACCATTTGCAAAGACAATTTGGGGTACTCATTACTTATGACTTGTCTATGCGTTGGGCACGGTTGGTTGAACGGTTTGCCTTGGCTTACATCCACACTCATTCATTGAGGGTCGGTAACAAGTGTTAATTAACTTTTTGATTTCAGGATATGACTTGAAACTACTCCAAAAATAGCCCCTTGCCAAACATCCTTCAGCCTATTACTTAACCCATAGTTTGAATTCATGTGCCAGTGAAAAAAGCAGAAGGATAATTACTTGATGGCTTGCATGCACTAGAGGATTGGATGCGCTGAACAAGCTTATACTCTCTTAAAATAAAAGATGGCTCAACACAGTCAACAAGCATTGTGTTGTTATGCAGACATAGCCACACAAACGCCATCATTTAAACACTGTATTCCCATTTGGGAGCCGACTTATTAACCAGATTATGAGTGACATTAATACAGTCAACAGTCTTTGGCTGAGTTGAATGCACAGTCCTCACATTTACATGTCAACAATAGTAGTCATGTAATGGCTCTGTTCGGGGGTGATGGATCACACGCAAGTATGCTCCCTGCCCGGTCCATATTCGGTTCCGCGATCTTTCCCGCTTATTCCTCGGGTACGCCTCTGGACCGGGCAAGCACCAATCAGTCTCTATCGGCTACTATTTAAGAGTGGCAGTTTGGCGGGTCGGTCTCCTTGTTTAAAGAGAAAATTAGCTAGGCCACTGCTTCCCTGCAAAATAGATATATTTATTGTTCCTTATGGTTTATAATAATACCCTTTGGGTAACTGAGCAATGTACTTCACAAAGCCATGAAGGGGAAGCTTTAAGATTCAAATCATTACAATGTATTTAATGTGCAATTTATCATGAACGTCAACAGTCTGCTGAAGATCAAGGCATAGAAAATGATCTTTAGATGGATTTATGGGCGCGTTTCCGTAAGACTGCATATTTCAGGTGATCCCCCAGATCCGATGGTACACTGCAGTTCTCTTTGGGTTACGTCACACTGCCATCAGAAGTGGGATGTTGGAATTACCGTCCGGTGACAGCTTGGGCTGCGGCTGAGACAGCTGTGTGGGTGACTTTGAGGACAAGTCTTGCATGCAAGAGGAGCCGTGTCGCGGAGTGAGGGGAATATTGCTATGAAAAGCCTTCTGATTCAGGCTTGGATGATCAGGATTAGTCTTCAGCTGGATCCCAGGCTGACTGCCCTTTATACTCTATGGATGAAACACCCATGAGGGGGCAACTAATCATCAACTTTGGCAAGTTGTGAGAATTGCCCTCGGTAGTTTTTAAACAAAAGACAAAAAAAAGTAGACCGATATGTGGCTTTTCCCATCATTAAATATAAATTGCCTTGTCAATTGTTCAGTGGTTTGGGAAATGAGGGAATTAAGAAGACAAGCACAATTTTAGGATGTCCTCTGAAACAGTTTAGCACTCTTCTTTGTTAATTTTCACAAATGGTAAAACCTCCATTTGCCCCCGCGATTTGAGGTCTTAATAGGTGGTATTGCTCCGTTTTCACCTGGAAAGCTAAGCTGTCTTGCTATGCACAAACCACATTAACCTTTTTAGGCCTGAAATGTGTATTAGTCATTTTTGTATTGGATTGTATATATATTTTATATATATTTGAATGTATATATTATATATATACATTCCAATTTGCAGATTTGAGGGGTTCACTTTGGTTAACTCTTTGTCTACCAATTATTTCTCAAAAAGGTTAATTCAAAGATTTATTTAAATCTAAAATACCACAGGATCACTTCTTTATATTATACACTGCTATGTTTCGATATAATGTGTACAAAATATTTGGTGTATTAAACATCAATGCGAATTGTGACCACTGAAGGGAGAAGGTTTGAGGGCCGATATGAGTCATATTTTGAGCATCTCTTCAGAAGACTGGCCTCCTACACATAATGCATCTCTCACACACAGGGGGTGTGATACATAGACACACATAGTAAGCTTGCAGGCACAGATGCACACACACACACACATACACACACACATAAAGTTGAAGGACCTGTTGTATGTGAAGAGCACTCGTTGGCACAGTTGTGAATCACGCTTCAATGCCACGCGGCCCTCCACCGTCGCCACTGCTTTGCGTGACATTCTGAGCGTGTGCCTAATTTGGATAATTCAATATCAGTGTGTGTGTTTCTCTGCGTTTGGACACGCACTCTTGCGCTAGCGTGTGTCGATACAAGCATACTTACAAAGATTAATTTCATTTTGAGATATACAGTGGTCACAATAATTGAGTTGTGTGCAAACATATTCTAATGACGTTGGGTAGTAATGGGATAGGGTGGATTGCCCTCATGTGGGGCCTTTTTTGCAGCTTCCTAATGTGGGTCAGTCACCTAAGGTGGAACAGTAAAATATAGTGTTGACCAGTTCAACTTAATGTTAGAACCATTACCATAGTTTGCTTTTAGCATAGTTTCACTGACATTAGTTTAGTTTAGTCTCATTTGGGTGTCCCACATTAGGCCGTGACCCACTTTACGGCAATCCACCCTACATGTAATCAGATTACAAAAAATAACTGCAGAAAACTTCAGCCTCTTATTATTACATTTTAAAATATGCAATCTAGATAACTGTTACATCTGCCTGAAATAGGGGATTACATTCACTTCACTCACATTCACAATAGTTCCATTACCATTGTTGTAACTTGTAAATGTGCATGCAACAGAATCCCTTTCAGGGGGTCCACTCCTGCTGCCATTTGCCACACCAGTCACATTAATATAGCTAAAATTTTCATGAAAACAAAGTTAAATCTTTGGAATTCATGCAATTTTTGACTTATTGCATTATGATTGTACTTGTGAGTGTGGTAAACGTAACCTTCCCAACCCTGCCAGCAAGTATGCTGTGAACATTCTGGAAGTGGCATTTGTCTGTTGCAAAAGACAATTTATAAAATTGTAGCAACTTAACAAATACATAAGACTTAGATGATAAGTCAACAAAATCTTGCTACAGATTAAGGTATGTAACCTTAACATAACAGGCCTTTACTAATTCGAAAGTGTTTTTGTCACTTTTTATTTTTGAAATTATTATTATTATTTTTTAAGCAGACCTGAAGCATACTTATGCCGGAGATAGGAATCGATCTCAAAACAGCTGGACTATGGGTGTATTCAAACCGTATTTTGAATTTGTCGCGGGTTGGTTCCTGGATGCAGCGCGGGTTGTTTCCCACTACACATGTTTTCTGCTCTCGCTCGCTGATTGGATGAATATTAGCCACTCACGAAGCGGGAGAAGAATGTAACTAGAGCAGCCTTTCAGCGGAGCGTTTCTCTGTGTGTGTCTGTGTGTGTGCGTGTCCTTGTGTGCGTGCGGCGCGTTCGCTCCAGACCGCAGTTAAAATATCGAAAAGAAGAGAAAGATAAAGTACCATAATAAAATATTGAGGATATTGAGAATAATTGACTAATGACAGAGAGAGGGAGGTGGTGAGGGGAAAGAGAGTTGGCGCATCAAATGCTGTTGACACACTCATGGCATGGCACACACACACACACGCACGCACGATTGTTGAGTTAATATGTTCACATACCTGAAGGAAGATAGCGTTAGCACATCCGCTGGGGTTGCCAATGTATTCATAAAGTCGCAATCTATCCTGCCGTTTGTCTGTGCGAAACGGGTCCAGCGCCGGTTGAGACCACGCTGCTCCGAGTCCGGGCGCCTTTTCTGCGGGTTCAATCCCGGGTTCGGACTACCTCGTCCAGCAGAGCTCGTCTCGGATGATTTAGCGCCGGTTCGGGCCCGCTTGCCGCATTCATATCAACCGGGACAACTCAGTAACATGTTCCATCTCGGTTAAAACGAGTCGGGCCCGGGATAAACGCGTTGGTTTGAATACGCCCTAAGGCACAGGCACAAGAGCGTATGGCGCTGGATGAAGCTGTCTAGAGTGCTTACTACTGAGATGGTTGTTTACCCGAATACGAATGACATGTTCTGATGTTGAACAGTGGAAATGATATTGAGCAGCCTTCAATAGAATAAAAGCCACGACCCAGCCAGAGTCTCAGCGTATAGCATAGCATATCTTTATTTTTATTCAGTGTATAATGCCGTACAGACAGGGGATGCCACCGAGAATTCTACTATAATAATGTACAATATATCTTCTATAGTTGGCCGGGGTGGGGGCGGTGAGGGGGTGGTAGCGGTGAGGAGGAAGAGAGGTACTGTTGTCAGTTGCTTCAAGTGTGTTCATATATTCCAGTATATTGTGAGGGGCACATAGCACAGGCCACACACTGTCCATGTCTCATTTGGTTATCAAAAGCCAATAGCTCAGGACAAAGATGTCTTATATGTGCGCTGTCAACAACCAAATTATAATAGTAATGAAAAAAAAATCTTGAAAGTGCTAATGACCTGAAGCTTTCCTGAAAAATAAACAAAAATATGGTGTGTTTTCACCAAAGTGATGACCATTCCAGTGGTTTGTCAATTGATCCAAAGTCCAATTGACACAGCATTGTTGACACTCAAATTTCCCTGTCAATTGGCATCAGCTTCGGCGGCCACGCCAATGGGGCTGTGACATATGGCGGCGCGGCTTGGCGGTGGCGGCCAAACTTAACAGCGCATCGGATCCAACATGGCCGCTGCTGCCAAACCAAATACAAGCCGTGCCATTACTGATGCAACAGCCCTATTGACAGTGGATGCAAAAATAATTTGCGTCTCTCTCCATCCACCTACATGGAATTTTCGTGATTTCAGACGCCGTTGAAAGTTTCGACTAATTTTTAAGAGCATCAGAGTAGGATCTTCTCAAAAGCTGCATCTCTGATAATAGTTGTTCACAGGCCACACATAATCTTCTTAGGCCCTGAGATTTTGACCCTTAATGTGATATGAGCATATCCATGTGTAAATCACACATTAGCCTCCATCATCTCACACATCACTCCCCTCTTGTTTGTAGAAAGAATGTATTTTCATCCGTAGGGAAATACACCCAGAGCATTTTCGACAATCCCTCTTCCTGTCCAAGGCCTCGTGAAACCATGTCCTTCGTCCATGGCAGAAAGAACACAAAAATAAATTTTCTTCAGGTCTCCAAGAAAAATGTCCAGCCATGCATGAACTTTCACACAGGAATCCCATCCCACGGTTCTGTAAAGCTTGCATTGTGTGCGCATAACTACACTGTCATCACCTTTCCCTCATCATCAGCAACAATGGTGGACATCTAATGACTTGTTCAAACTTTCTGGGATGTTCGCATAGTGTTTATGTATGCAAAAGTACAGTAACTAATGAGATGGAGTTGTTACATCCTCATTGACAGCGACGTGAGCAGGCGATACAATTAGAACACATATTTTTGAATGCGGCGGTCACAACAAAAATACAACATTTTGAATGATGAGATTATTTATTTTGATGTGTGAAACGGACTTCATAGACATTCCAGCGATCGCATAACCAGGGTTGGCAAGTAATGGATCAGTCTGATGGGAAGTCCTGTATTTTAACTTTATCAGGACCATAATTAGTGCCAAAGATGCCAAATCTTCAAATGTAGAATGTTTGAATCATAATTTATTCTAGAAGGTAGAAATCCTTTCAAGAAAATACAACCTGTATTCAGAAATAATTTGTGAAGACTATATGGTGGATGTATAAACATTGTTGTGTTAAAACGGTTGACGCAGAAATAAGTAAAAAGCAATCTTTACAACTTTGCACATAGCATCAAAGCAGATTTGATAAGTTGAAATCCACCAAAGAAGAATTCATTATCTGTCCTAATGTATTATGCACTTTCTTTACCACATCGTCCCACAGTGGAGCTGGACTATTTGGTGGAGTGGTCTGTTCATGTTGCGTGTCCACTTTGTCGATGTTACTCCATGAACTCTTCCAAGCCTAAAATGTAATTCAATACCAAAGCAGTTCTCCCCAAACCATAGTATTGCACAGGAGGATTAAGAATTGATTCTGGCAATGTCAGGTGTGTTTAGTGGTTAAGATAGAGCGAATCACATCCATAAATCCAAGGCGAATGAAATGTTGTTGCTTAATCCTCTTCATTCCGTCAGGAGTAGCAGACCTTGAATGACAAGACACAGATCCAATACAGATTCATTCTTCACTACCTCTGCTTGTACCAGAATGTGCACACAACGTGGCTCATCGTTTTTCAGAGGCATCCATCCACTGTTCTTCTGTTTAGCTTCATTAGGTCCACTACTGACCATTTGTAAATGTTATCGCGTCATCGTTTGGGGGGGTCTCCCTCTGCATTTTTTACTCTCTTCTAAGCCGAGGCAGAGCCAAATTGTGGCCAATTTGGGAATGTTGTATAATTATCGTAGCGTTTTAGCAATCTGCTTTTGATTATTGTCATTATTGGTTTGAGTGACGTCAGTCAGCAGAGTTCTTTTATTTCTATGTGATCTGTGTGTTTGTGATGTTGATATTTACGAAATAATGACATCTCAGAATTCACATCCGACATGCTTTGCCATGATTTACACTCTGATGTGACTGTTTTCAATGATCAGTGTGACACAAGCAGGTTTAGGTTCTGAAGGCTTGTTATCAAATGACAGTTATCTTAAATGAATAAAAGTTTAAAATAAGTGATTGAGATTACAGACGCATTTCCCTGTAATGGGATTTTATATAAATCCCTTTGTGAGGAAGATGAACTTGTAAATGTGAATGCAATAGCGTAACCTCTTTTACAAGGACCCTTAAAAATAATTGCAATACATTAAATTGTTTACAATTCCAGGCGAAATTGTTTCATAATTTAATAGTTAGAATTTGATTTAGAAGCAAAAGCAAACATCTAATTTACTAAGACAATATCGGTATTAAGTTACTGGTTACTATTTTTAATGGTTAACTTGTGGCAGGCACCTTCCTAGACATAATTCACATTCAAATTAGATTCATACTTTCAAGATACATTTTATGATGTTTAAATAGGAGCTGCCTGATTATTATGCATCTGTTGCTAAAGTTTGCAAACAAACAATAATTTTGTGACATCACCACCCACACTGGTGATCTCTTAAACAGTCAATGTCATCCTCACAGGTTTGGAAAGCAACAAAGGTTTTATCAATAAAAAGCAAATTTCAATGTAGCTCCTTGTGTTGAACTAGCCCAAAACAACAATACATTAATTCATATTGAGTACAATTTTAATCAATAATCATTGTAAATAATTTAATCATATAAAACCAACATTCAAATGACCCTAAAGGCATATTTAAACTGACAAGCATCCTCTGCCAGTGAAATGCTAATGCCTCGAGAGAACAATAATGGTGTATGTTTAATATATAATTTCCCTCGTTCTACAAGTGCACTAATGTGCCATAATTCTGTCTCTTCTGATCCATTTGTGTGATTTTTGATGGCCTCGAGGCAGCTGCTGAGTGCTGGTGACCGAGGATGAATGCATTTGCGTTTGATGAGTCAAATTGGCTTTTCAGTCTCTCAAAAGGTTATGTTTTTGCTTGCTGTCTTACTTTGTAAAGACATTAGCTCAAAAAGTTTAGAGTGGGTTTCAATTTGATTGGCAACAGCAAAATAAATACGTGTACATGCTAAAAACAGGGGGGTAACATTTTGAAAATACACCTAGAAGTTACTCACTTGGTGTGGTCACATGTTCTTCTGGACCAATCGTAAGTCCAACAAAAGTGAGTTAATGGAACGGGTTGCACAGATTATTGAATCATGCGGCTGTGGGGCATAGATCCGCACTAGAACATTGGGGTGTGGAATAGCACAGCACAAGTTACCACTACCCTTTTTCAATAACGCAATAGGTGTGTGCTGTCCCATTAAATAGGTTCAAAAAGTTCAAAAGCAAGCCAGAACACGGCGATGTATTGGCAGAGGAAGTCATATTCAGACTTGAACTCTTACCGGAACGACCCGCCAAACTTGTTTATGGCCAAGGATATCAGAGGACATATTTTCATAA
Source organism: Bregmaceros cantori (assembly GCA_900302395.1). Taxonomy (NCBI): domain Eukaryota; kingdom Metazoa; phylum Chordata; class Actinopteri; order Gadiformes; family Bregmacerotidae; genus Bregmaceros; species Bregmaceros cantori. The sequence continues at coordinate 3,553 of OMKY01230674.1, read as the reverse complement.
TGGAAAAACATAGTAATATATATTCCCATTTACTATAATTTATGCATATTGGTATTTGGGGTATCTTGAAATATAGACAATGTCTTAGTGTGAAAATGGTTACCACTGAATGTGTTTAACAAATCAACACATTTGCTGTTGCTCAGGGTGATGCCCATACATAATAGCGGGATAAGTATTCGGCGCTGAAGGAAATTAACACGCAGCTTCTCCGACGTCATACTGCATCCAAATGCACTGTCGAAAGTGATCAGACTCCCTCCTGTGGTACAATCAACACTGTGTTCATCTCGTAATTTATGTCATACTAAACCATCCCCCCCAAAAATGAAAATGCGTCCATCTTATCCCGCCCTAATGGAATGCACTTCCGGTGTATAGCAGCCTGTGTAGGGCACAGGAATGGAGCGAAGTGGCTGAGTTTGTCGCACAAAATGCATGACGGTTTACAAATTAGCTCACTCTGTGATTACCCATTATGCGCTCTGCTTTGCTCATCGCTCTGTGTGGCATATATTATATGGTATATTCTGGAAATATGGACTAATAAGACTCCAAATTACTCACAGATCTAGTCAAATTCTTTCTGGGCTGATGGAATGGCTGCATTCACTCGTATGTGCCAAAGCAGATGATCAAACGGAATGGGTTGTGCCGATGATTAGATCGTGAGTATGTGGGCCCCAGACACACTCCCAAGAACATTTGGGTTGTGCAACAGCACAACTTGTGTTACCCTTTTTAAAAACACACATGGGGTGTGTGCACCCACTGAGTAAAAATCTTCAAAAATAAAGAAACTAATTAAAAAAACCTCCACTTTGACCAACACCGCAAGCCCTCTTCAGCTCTCCGTAGAAGAACACATTTCTCTTAAAGTTTCCTTAATGCCATACTCTCTTTGGGAATGAGACTAAATGCTCAATTTCAGGTGAGCCCAGCGCCCTCATCACTTATACCTATGACATGTGTCACCCACATTATCACTCATTGAATGGCACACTGATGCCACACTGAAAATTAGATCTCAGTGGCATGTTGCTTGGGTGAATCCAGACGTGGTGTGTGTTGATCCGGCTGTTGGAACCATTGTAATGGGGCACGGGGGAGTGGTGGAGGGGAGTGGAACCAGAGAGGCGTCTCACTTGCGACAGTATGCAACACTGCTTTTGTCTCTGGCAATGTGAGTCGCCCCACACCCACTACTAGTCTCTTGAGGTTTCCTGGTGGATCATGGTGTTGGATCACAGCTTTTCAATGTCCCTGTATTTCTTCCTCAGCATGGACACTTGGTCACGGAACAGCACGGGGTCCAGCCGCATCTGGGAGTGGACCAGCGGCATGAAGCCCAGCCACCCGCTGAAGGCGTTCATGCACGTCTGGCGCTGCGCAAAGTGGTCCGGGTCGGCCCAGCGAGAAGACCTGGAGCCCTGTGAAGAGATGTCTTATGAATATCTCAAAATTGCTAGAGCAACGGTGCAGAATGAATTCAAGTCAAATTGGTGTCCAAATTCTCCATGTACCCTATATAGTGCAGTGAAAGTATCTCACAATGCACCGGAAAAGTAGTGAGCATCAGATGTAACCTAGACCAAGCAATATAACCCATAATGCATTGCGAGACGTTTTTAAAATTACCTAAACTCCAAAAATATGGCACGCCGGGAGTACATAGTATCCGACTGCGGTAAATCGTTATGAATGTAAGTACTTTTGACTTTTTCTGATTGTTGAATTGTATAATTAAACTTTGTATAATTATATTTTATAATAAACTCTAGCGTCCAAAATCACATCCGTTGCTGTTGAGTGCACTATAACTGAGTGTACTATATGGGGGGTAGGGAGGAAGGGATGGGGAGCATTTTCGGACACAGCCACTGTTAGCATATGGCATTCAGAAAACAACCTACCTAACAGCAACTCATATTAGTAACTACCATAATCCAGTGACGTCTTTACAATAATTGATCTATGTTATGGAAATTATTATGTACAGTGTGTTTTTCCACTCATGGTTACATAGCCATTATGTAACTAGCTAAAATGGGTTTGGAGGTCGTAATGTAGACAGGCATGACGATGAAGACGTTGGGAACATACAACTTACTATACAAGATACCAGGTTTATGTGGAAATGTGCCAAATCTTGAGAGTACATCCTGGCAGGCATTGGCTGATCTCACTGTTTGAGATCTGTACATCTTTTCAATAAACCTTCACTGTGTGCTGCCTCCATATTTGAACTCACCGCAGGGTAATGGATAATGCCATAACATATCCATATCACCGAATAGACACTCAAATTACACTATAGAAACTAAATGTGCAGATATTTGGCAAGATGGCTTCTTCGGATGACATGAGACACCTTCCTAAGCCCCCATATAGAAATATATGGGCGGTTAGGAAGTATGCAATTGTGTGCATTCATTTGAATTTGCCATTAAAACTTATGTGAATCTTGAAAAACACTCTGTGAAAAAAAACAAAAAAGTGAATGCAGCCAGCTAAACAATAAAAAAAGAAAATTCTATTAGAGCAGCATGGTGTGAAAGCAGGCTAACACAGGAGCCAAAGTATACCACAGGGAGAGGAGAGGTTGGCGCGAGATCACGCGAGCAAAGAGCAAATGCATGTCTTTAACAAGGCTAACACCCCCAGATGACCGTTTTGCAAGCGCTGAAAGAAAAGTGTTTGGCCGAGAGACAAGAGAGGGAGAGAGAGAGAGAGAGAGAGGGAGAGAGAGAGAGTGAGAGAGAGAGAGAGAGACATCATGAGAGGGGTGTAAGCAAGGAGAGAGAGTGAGAAAGCAAGGGAGAGACAGAGAAAGAGAGAGAAAGAGAGGGACCAACAAAGTGCCTTTTTATGTTTGCACCGAACCAAGAATCATGTAAAAAAAAAAAAAAAATCATAAGAGGAAGACAGCATCATTCAATCGATGTTTGACTGTTTGGCTTCATCTGTGTTCTGTCCATTCCAGAAACACAGAGGAAAGTTTCTTCCCAGTTAAAACTAAACATAGTTAAAGCTGAAAAACAAAAAAAATATGGCAATGCAACTTTGTGTGGCTGTGTTGTAAATATACCCATCATAGTTAGCTATGATTTCATGGCCCTGTTTGTGCAGTTCAGGGTGAGTAGATCAAGAAATGACAGAGGGACAAGATAGCAAACTGAAACAGAGACATTAGATCTTCCCGCTTTAATAACTGGTGATTGGGCATTTATATCATTAATTTAATTTATGAAAACAACATATTAGAGACCTGCGCGGGACTGATTTTCCCGTCCCGCGCCCGCCCGCTCCCGCAGTGTTTAGTCCCGCGCCCCGCAAAAAAATTGTAATTTTAGTCCCGCTCCCGCCCGCAAATAAAATAATTTGTCCCGCGCCCGCCCGCAAATCCCGCAGGATACGGAATTTCCGAGTTCCGAGTCGGAACGAGGTCGGCTTTGGCCAATAGGCGAACGTCGGAACTTCCGTTAATACACCACTATTTAGACCTGCATTTACTTTTGAAGTATGGTATACTTTTCCACTAGATGAGCTCTTG
>OMKY01230669.1:0-15659 GCA_900302395.1 Bregmaceros cantori | reverse complement strand
ATTGATTCCCAGAAATCACCCTGCTTTTCATATCCTCCTTAATGGAGTAATTTGTGTATGTGTGTAATATTAGAGAGAGAAAGAGCCCGAGAGAGAGATCAAGAGTGAAAGAGACAGAGAGAGAAAATGCCAGAGAGAGCGTCCGAGAGCCCAACAGTTCCCAACGGGTGTCGCTAAAGGCCAAGTTAATGTAACTAGTACTTTTTACTGACATTTCAGTGAAAAGTAGTTTTTTTTTTTTTACCTCAAATTTACTCGAGTAAAAGTAAAAAGTAACTTGTGAAAAATGTACTCCAAAAGTAAGAAAGTACACCAAAAAAATGTAACAGAGTAAATGTAATGCGTTACTGCCCATCTCTGGCTGTAATCCACCCCCAGTAGTGCTAGAGCTAAAATAAAAGAGAGAACAGCTAAGCTTAGCCTTCATTCATTGTAGCTGAAGCCTCAACAATGCAATCTGCAGCATAAATGAATAAAAGACAATAGAAAATAAAGTATAGTCACGTGACATTGCTCACAGGCGCACATACACAAGCACACACTGGGGGGCGTATCGAGCACACACTGGTAGGCTGAGACAGACAAAAAAGTCCTTGTTTGGAAGATGGGGTGGATTGCCCTAATGCGGGCCACTGCCTTATGTGGGACACCTAAGTTTCATTGGCTCTGGCTCCTTCCTAAACGAATGAATGTCAGTGAAGTTAGTGAAATGATGGTAAAGGCAAACTATGGTAATGTGTCTAATGTTCTACTCTGTCTAAGTTCAACTGTTCAACACTACATTTCACTGACCCATACTAGCCAACTGACTGTCCCATATTAGGCAGCTGCAAAAAAAAAAATCCCACATTAGGGCATTCCACCCTACCCAATATGGCTCAAATTATTCAGTATGTATTTATTAATTTATTATTTAATGAGAGTTCTAATCCCCCCTCCGGCTTTTCTGCAATGTCTCCCCTCCAACCCCCCCGACTCTTCATCCCCGTTTCCGATTTAATCCTGTCACTATCTCTCTCAATAAAGAATGAAAAACTATAACTTCAAAAAGGAAAATATAAAGAAACGGAAGACTTGTGTCTACAGCCTGTGATTCCTCCTGGGAGATTTGTGTGTTTGTCGGGTGCAAAGAATAAAACAATATTTAAAAAGATATATATATATAATAGAAATATACATTTCCGATAAATTTTTCAATGTTGTGATGATTGGAGAGAGTGACAGAAACAGAAGACGCTCTACAACAGGGCTATTCAACTACTTTGCTCAGGGGGACGCATCGCAGATGCTCACTTAAACTGCAACTACATTTATAGTGCATCTGTTGAGGTAAAGAACAGAAACTCACATTAGCTGCAACCCTCAAAAACAAATTTCTAAAACATGTTTAACCAAAAAAAAATCTGGCCAGAAAAAAAATTGATTGGCGGGCCGCATTTGGCCCGCAGTCCGCCAGTTGAGTAGCACTGCTCTACAACATACGAGCAGACTAAAACATCAAGTGTGTGTGTGTGTGATTGGAAGATACTCACAATACAGTGCTGAGAACTGGCCGACGGGAGGCTGGATCTGTCTCAGACAACACCAGCATTGCCTATTTAACCCCCCATCCTGCCCTGAAACATTTACACCACACCCACAAATATCATCTGTGTATACACAAACACACACACACACAAACACACAAACACAGTCAATCACTCAAATGGAATGAAGAACACTTGCAATTTGTACGTCCACACATATAAACACATTCACACTTAGACACACTATACACACACTCAATCCCAGACACACTCAAAAATACAGACTCATAGACACCCACACACTTGCAAATACAAAAACTCAGACACACACACACACACACGCACACATGCTCATGTGCGCACATAGACACTCAGCCGCACAGAGACACTTGCAGACACATACAACTCACAGATTTAGATACAACACATACAATCCACCCTAGTCCATTACAAGTTCACCCTGCACACACACACACACACACACACACACACACACATATCCAAATACCCACCCAATTCCCAGCATGAAATACAATATTTATATATTAAAAAAAGAAAGTGAACGTTCTTATCTGTGTTTGGGTTGAAGACTCCGGCTGGACTCTCTCAAACTTCAGACAGCTTGGATTAAGCAACCAAGCTGACAGCATGTGTGGTAATGGCCAGGAAGTCTTACTTAGTGATCCAAAAGTACGATGCCTCCGATTTTTTACGTGCTATAAAAAAGTGTCATTATCTGGCTTTCTAACACCTTTTAGAGTTATGCTCGTCCTTCCTCCCCCTTTGGCAGTCGGTCGAAAGCGTTTGTAAATTGTATGTTCCGAAATCCCTATGTTTGGAAAAGTTATGGGGCGTAGTCGCAGTAGTCGCCTAGTCACATTAGGGTTAGGAGTTAACCCCTAATCCTAACCTTAAACCCTACCTTAACCCTACCTTCTTCCCTAACCCCTAAACAACCTGTAACTTTACTGAACATAGGGATTTCGGAACACAGGGCGTTCACCGTCGAAAGCAGGGGTATGGAGCCTGCAGATATAGAGCTTCATGCAGCTAGGTTTGAAAAAAGTTGTGTGTGCTGATTGGATCACCCAAACGTGGACGCCAATCTGATTGGTCGGCCTGGTTGACCCAGACCAGGGTCAGGCTTGTCATGTGAGTAGTCATGTGGTGTGTCATTCTGGGATGCTGACCCCTTCCTCAAGACAAAGGCAGTCCAGCCTTCGTCTCAAAGAATGAGTGAAGTCAAACAGAGGTTACATAGCCATTTATCTCACTCATACTTGCCTCTTATCAATAAAATAGTAACTTGACACAAAATAGACAACGATCTGCCGTATATTCTGATTCTGGCCCAACAAGATTTCCAACCACAATCTCTACATAAAGACCGACTGCCGAGATATTGTCTCGGAGGTAAAGCACCGTCACCTAAAATGGCTTGGACACGTACTGCGAATGCCCCCAGAGCGAATCCCCAAAGTGGCCCTCAGATGGACACCCCCAGGGAAAAGGGAACAAGGCCGACCCAAGATCACCTGGCGCAGAACGGTGTCACCAGTCAATTCAGAATAGGTTAAAGCCCAGACAGAGAGAACACACGAAGGGTTTAACACCCCTTTATTAAATTAGAATAGTTGTTCCCTTGGGATCAAAAATACAAGTTACAAGATACAACAACTCGTCCATGCGGTCGAAATCAGCTTGACTACTCATCTCGTCTCCCTCGTTCGCCAGGGCCGGATTGGGAGCAGGTGGAGGCTCCGAGGGGGCGCGCTGGACATAGGAGAGAGCGGAACCAGATAAGTCTCGTGTGACGTGCTCAGTCAGGTAAGCGTACCTGTTCCGAGACTATGGGGCTGCGCCTCTCCAGGGTCGGGCGTGGCCTTATAAGGAGGCGGACTGCTGATGGCTGATGAGGGACAGCTGGCGGCGCTGGAGGCTCCGCGGACGAGGAGGATGCTGATGGTGATGGGCGGTCCGCGGACGAAGGGCGTCGTTCGTCCAGCTGTCCCCGCTGACTCGTAACAAACGGTAGAGGCAGAGCTAAAGGGGATGGGTCTCTCATGGAACACGGCACAACTGGCTGCCAAAGACCATGATAGATGGAGGATTCTTAAAATACATGCTTTCCAGTGCATTCATTGTTGTATGGTATGGATCTCACGAAAGTTTTTAAATTGCTGTTCATGGCTCTCTCCAGTCTCCAGCAAAACGGATACTGACCCCTGGTCTAAAAACATAGTAAAAAAAACAAAAGACTGATCCTTGAAAGAAAATGCTGTAAAACATAATGCGACATTACTTGTTGTAACAAACCACAACACACACCACACTGTGTTACTGTCGATGTTGCTGTTACAACATGACATTTAATAAAGGCATTTCACATATATTATACATCATATTCACAATGTTGATTTTTAAAACTAAACTTTGCATCGTCTCCCGATATTCAAATGAATGACAAATCCCCACAAAAACATAAAGAACAACGCTACAAGTTACACAACACTCTTCTGCTATCGGTGATAAGCGAGAGTACAATGGATACAGGCATAATAAAGGAAATGATTGGTATTAAATAGGAACGCAAGACCCGACACATACTAGTATGTACACTTGACAATATCATGTTTTTGGCTTCCACACGCTATTCCCAATACATCTTTTTTCTGGAAAAAAGGAGCCCATTTGGCAGTGGCCTATAACTCAAGTGAACATTATAGGACATGCTGTATTTTTTTTAATAATTAGGAGATTTATATTCATATATAATATAGGGCTGCAACTAATCGATTAATAGATGATAATCGATTATTGAATTGATCGTCAATTTTCATAATCGATTAATCGACTGTGATTAATCAGTTCCTTGTTTGGTCACTCCTCTGCTTAAATGTGTTGAATATGTTGTTCACCGTTTGCAATATCAGCAATGTTCCAGGTTAATACTAATTACAATTTTGTGCGCCGCAGTTGCCCAGTCAGTTAAGAGTGAGTACACTGTAAAGCACACAAATGCCATATTTGTGGCATGCAGAATCGTGGGTTCGCCGTCCCTCCCCAGGGAAAAATAAAGCTCGGAATGGGAATTCAGACATTTATCCTGAAAATACAAATGTTCCGATTTCAAAGGAAAAAAATAAACAGATTAATCGATTAATCATCAGAAAAGATGGCCGATTAATCCATTATCAAAATAATCGTTAGTTGCAGCCCTAATATAATAACAAACAGGCTGATGTTATTGTAAAAATGCTAGTATCATCTTAGGAAATGTAAAAAAAATATATACAGAAGTATTCAGAAGTGCTCTAGATCTTAGCAAACACCTTTTACCCGATTGGATATGTAATCAAATTTTTCATTGCATACATGATTTCTATAATATTCAATAGCGATTGATTGAGCATGTGATATATGAGTTGGATTGTCCTAAAGTGGGCCACTGTTTAATATGGGAAACCTAAGCTCCAGAGTCTCTGGCTCCTCCCTAAAATAATGAATATCAGTGCAACTATGGTAAAAGCAAACTATGGTAATGTGTCTAACATCAAGTTCAACTGTTCAACACTACATTTAATTTCTGTTCCACCGTAGGCAACGGACAGTCCCACATTAAGGAAGCTGCAGAAAAGGGCCCACATTAGGGAAATCCACCCTATATCACATTAAGAACAATAAAGATGAAAAATGGCTTTAACATTTTTAGCATTTACCATTCATGACCGGTGGTGGAAAGTAATGAATTACATTTACTCACGCTACTGTAATTAATGAGTAATTTGTAATTTTCTGAATTTTTAATTCGGGCGGAAGGTTAAACTCCTCTGCAGCTTAATTAAAAAAAAAGTAGTTCTAGTAGTAGTTTCTAGTTAAAAGCTGTAATTTGAATATTGATAAAAAAATGAAAAAAAAAACGTATGCTGAATTTGAATCATGCTTATTTTTTGCATTAAATAATTGAAAGTAACTTTTACTCATTTTAATCATTACATTTTAAATGTAGTATTTTTGTACTCTTACTCGAGTTAATTTTGAGATGGGTAATTTTACTTTTACTCTGAGTACAATTTAAGCTAAGTAAAGGTACTTTTACTCAATTACAATTTTTTCAGTACTCTTTCCACCTCTGTTCATGACTTATGGACCAAAGAAACAAAACCACCTTTTTTTCCAGACTGGTGTGTATTCAGAATAGCAGCAATACCTCTGCGTGTTCTTGCAGTCGAAAGCCATTCGGTGGCAGCTAACCGTGAACAGTGCAAAAAGAGCTCATTCGTTTCTGTAGCAGAGGACATCCTCAGACATCAGATCATAGAGATAGTAAAACACGTGCACAGTGACAAATTACATGTTTTTTTCTTAAAGTTGTAATATATTGTATATTACTATTTACTTGCAATGTCGCAATGCAAGGGATGGTCGAAACTATAGGGCTGCACAATTCAACGTTTCAAGATGTAAATGATGTTTAGATGAAGGAGAACAAAAATCCTATTAACCCTTTGAGTGCCAAGCTTTTTCAGCCGTTTTTTGCTGATGTTTGAAGGTCCATGAAATTCTGCACAAATTATAAACAGCTTATAATAGGCTAAAAAAAAGAAAATCTCTATAGACGAGTTCGGGGGGTACTTCCGGTCTCTGAACGTCACGTCCGGTGTCATTTGCTTGCCGTGTATTTGGCTATTTCTTCCAACATGTCTATTCGGTGGGAGCAAACACCTACTGGGTTACGTTACTTGCGGTGTGCTAATCCTCACCCAAATGTTATTGTGCAGATCTGTGACCCACAAATGCATGATTTAATAATCAGTTCAACCCGTTCCATTGTCTCAGTCCTTTTGGAACGACTAGTAGAAGCAGCCAGCCTATTGGTCCAGAAGAACATGTGACCACTCGGCGAGTGGTAAGTCGGATTTTGACTGTATTTTCATCAATATTTATACAAAAGTGTAAACCTTGCGATGGGATTGATGTGTAACTGGTCACAGACTGACATCTAGTGGTCGGATTTTGAACTGGTGTGTGTTTTGTGTGTTACGTGTGCTCGGACCTCGGCCCAGTACCAGAGTTGACATAGGCAACAATAAGGCACCGGAAGTCACCTGCAGAACGAAGGGACAAAATGACTCCCCCCAGTGTTTCGCACATAAACCCGTCTATAATTTCTAGAATTGTGTATAGAAGCTGTTTTTTCCTATTTTAAAAATGGTTTGATGTCTTTAGCCATAAACTTCTACTTCAAACTCGATGGCACATAAAGGGTGAGCGACCAGTTAACAACTTTTTATTTTTTATTTTCTTACATCCGATTACTCCCTGACCAGGTCCAGAAAGAGCCGTAGCAAACTTGTGCTGTTGACCCATTGGGATATTGATAACCATATAGAGGCTAAGGGGAAAGGCAAAGCCATCTACATGAAACCTGCACGGAAATCCGATTCTTAACTTTAGATTTCAGAAGAAAAACAAAAAATATATATTATATATTATAGTGTAAATCATGCAGCCCTATTCTTAACAGTCACCTGTGGATCTCTTATGGAGTTCCACATATGTTGCAAAACATGAAGCATACGGGAAATAGGGGTGCAGTAATTGCAGTGCTGGCACAAATTCGATCAAACATGTAATCTAATATGGCAAATATGTTATTTATACTTTCACTTCCAACCACTGGCACACTGCACTAATTCATGTGATGTTGTCACCTACATGTCGAATTGGATGAATCCGAAGGCCAGAACAGGAATTCATGCATGTGTTCAGACAGACAACACTACGCTAACGCTAGATCTAGTGGACTTTTGCGTCTTGCTACAAACTGGCGGTGCATGGCTTCTTCATCTTTTTGGTTTCACACTTTGGGCAAACCGAGGATTTGGGCGCATTAGCGCCAACTTTGTGTCGGAGCACCTCTAACTAGATCTTAAAGTTAGTGTTGCTGTGATTTTTTTTTTTTTTTGCTAATAAGAACATTTTTGAAAGTAGATCCCATGTGATAGTGAATTTAAAAGTCAATGTAATATTTGTACACAGTAAATTTTGCAGTGTTAAATATGCAGTGTCAAAGTTCATTGACCCTTTCCGAGTTATTACAACAACAGAGGGAGTTGAATATTTACTAGTGTTAATTTGCAGAGTTGCAAGCCGCTGTGTCAATTACACTCTACAAAGCCCTGCCCAAAGCCCCGCCCACCTTACCCTCTCTCAAACTTTAGAGGCCATCATGACTCATGAGGCACCCGGCCCTTAGTGTAGACCGAGGTTCGGCCAGTGTTCATTTTTTACTCAAGTGAATTTTTTTAAGGAGTTAAACACTATGGAACATGTTAATTTAACACCAAATCTGATAAGGACCAAATACACTCAGAGACAGTGTTAAATTTAACTCTTTAAGTGTTGGTTTAGCACTGCAAAATTTACTCTGTATGTTTTATAGATATTTCAAAGTCTTTTAATTGGCTCACAAAGTCACCTACCGAACAACTGTTATCGCTGAAGGTTGACGCTCAGGTGCATCACCCCTTCTAGAGATGCACAGATTGCGGCTAAGCCAGTGGATCACATGAATAAACCACGGATCGGGCACATGAGTAGCCGAAAAATCATATTTTAATTAAACCCGGGCGGGTTTCGGTGAAAGGACTAAAGGAAAAAACTATTAAATAAAATACCAAAGATAAACGCAGAGGGTGGACAGGTTCAAATTTGAAAATCTGCGAAAAAATGTGCAACGGAATGGATAGCGGGTATTTTTTGTGGATGAGAAATCTGCACGTCTCTAACCCACTCTCATTGTGATTTGCCAAACGTCAACGAATTACATCGCCTCTGTAATGTTGCCGCCCAAAGGGACTGCATGTTACTGCAACATTTTAAATGAAAACAGCTACTGCTACCTCTAATTCCCTGGACGTAGGGATGACGCACCCGCTCTTCGGGCATCGCACGCCTCAACAGCACCAGTTTTCCAGAGCAGTGCATTTCAGAGCAAAGACGCAATTACAACATTGGACAATTGTGTCGAAGGGACAGGTTGCAGCTAGCCTGCCAACCGTGTGTGCACGCCTCTCGACGATGCCCGTGCACGACTTGGGCTGGTATTCGCCTGGCTGGCCAGGCTAGTTTGGAGCCACACAAATGGCTCTATACACGCAGATCGTGACAAGACAAACTAGTTCCGTATCTCTACAGGAACTCCACAAACAAATAAAATAAAAAATAAAAATTTGCTAAGGAGCCTACATGAATTGCTTTCATAATATTGTATAAGCCCTCAAGTACATTTCAAACACAGTGTTGGAACTGAAAGACAACAAGACTGACACATGTGAAGAATTGACAGTCCGTTTGACCGGCCCGCGCCTGCCTTTCCGCAAAGTGCACGCGCCGACCATGGACGATGACAGGGTCGACACAGACGGCTCAAACACCTTTATCATCACTTTTCCTGAACTTCACCTTCCTCTAAACCTCGCACAAGTTTCGTCTCGGCCTAGTCCTGGCTGCAGCGCGGGTCAATTCCGGGACTAACCCGGGCCTGATTTGTCGCGCTTGTGTTTAGACTGCATTCTTTCCACCCGAGACATGTTTCTAAACGCTGGTGTTCCGCACGCTCAGCTACTTGGAGCAAGTGGCGTGCATGCATGTGTTTGAGTCCACCTATTCGCAGAGGGCTTGGCTCAGATCAATTAATGCACACTCGAACTCACTCAGTGCATTCATAGCTACCGGGACAACTGGGAAACGAGTTCCATCTTGGTTAAAACGAGTTCCATCTTGGTTCAAACGAGACAGACCCGGGATAAACATGCTGGTCTGAATACACCCTAACCCTTAACCACTAATCCTTGCCTTGACCGTAACCGTTAACTCTAACTAACCCTTTCACTAACTCTAACCCTTCAGTATGCGAGTGGATCCAAGCGCAACTTGTTCAGGCAAGGAGCGAGTAAATCTTACATCTCGAAAGATAAAAGCAGTTTGGTGCCAGTCCGTCTGACACGCTTGTAACGGCACATTGCGAGACTACGATTATAACAGTAGTAGTAACCTATTGCACACGGCTCGGCATTTGAGGGGCTGGTCTTGCAAATTGCAGGGATGGCCATGAGATGAAACCTGTTTATAAATATACCGGTATATATGCTGTGCTTTTTTGGACTCTGGCTAATGGTATGAGGTGTGTAAACCCTAGTGTACAGTAGCAAACAAGAAATGTGGACAATCAAGGGTGCGCGCGAACACTCACAGGCTCCTCCCATAGTATAGAATACCCACTATTCCAAAAAGCAAACTTAAAAAAATGTAACGTGCTGGAGATGTAAACGTTTTTTTTCTCTCCAGGTGATGGCATATATTTGCCAGTTCTCACACTACAACTAGTAAAGTATAGACGAGTTCGAAGTGCGGTGTGCTATTCCTCACCCAAATGTTATCATGCAGATCTGTGACCCACAAACGCATGATTTAATAATCAGTTTAATCCCGTTCCAATATCTCATTCCTTTTGGAAGTACTAGTAGAAGCAGCCAGCCTACTGGACCAAAAGAACATGTGACCACTCGGAGAGTTACTTCAAGTCGGATTTTGACTATATTTCATCAATATTTATACAAAAAGGTCAACGAAGCAAGGAGAGTGATGTGTAACTGGTCACAGACACATCTAGTGGTTGGATTTTGAACTGGTGTGAGTTTTGTGTGTTTTTGAGTCCACGTACCGCGGCCTTCTACCAGACTTTATATACATACACATAGGCACCGGAAGTGACCTATAGAAACGCGGGACAAAATGACTCCCCCCAGTGTTTCGCACGTAAACTCGTCTATTGGATAAGATAAGAATCTCCATGGACACTGAAAGTGAGTTTCTAGTTTGTACGCTTGGATATTTCCTTTTTGGAATAGCAGCGTGCACCCATTAGACATGCTAGGACATATAACATATAAGTAGAACCCTTCACCCATTGATGGCCTCCGATTGTGCCGTCAACGAATGATGCAATGGACAAAGTGAACAAGACGACTGTGAAAATGTGTTCAGCCTTGACAGGCTGTGTGTCCGTGCTCCGATTTTAACAGTGTATAATTCAAGAAGGGGAATTCAAGAAGGGGATTATGGATATGCTACAATCATTCTTTATGTAGTCAAGGTTCGACTTCCCATCCTAATTTGGCAGAAGAAAAAAGAGAAATAATGATCAGTGATCGAAAAATTGGTCAGGATCATCAATCATCATTTGCTCTGAACGTTGCCAGTTACAATCAATTGGCATTAGGGATAGATGGATGGTATTGGGTTTTTACCGATATCTGATATAACGGTATTGACCACTTCCTAATTTCGGATATGGACGCCTAAATAAATATTAACCTTTTTTTTCTCATATCCTGTCAGTAGATTTACACAAAAATTCATAGTCTTGCCAAAAAATACTGAGAGACACAACATTTGCAAAAGTGTATAGAATGTGTGCACAATGACAACCACTATTAAGAGTGTTAATACCTGATTTTTAAAGCTGTTAATGGCCAATTGTTTTTTTTTTGTTTTGTTTTGTTTCTTCACAATTTTCAAAAGCACAGCAGTCGCCTTCTTGAGTTGTATGCTTTACCTCTAGGTTGAAATAGAACAACCCCGGAATAGTGACAGGAATCCACCCACACTAGGGCACATGAAATACAGTAGGAGTTTCCACCCGGGCGGTGACGCCATTTCTTTGTGACTTCAGAAAAATGACGGAATGGACTTAGCGTAAGCACGACAGCTTGAGAAAAACGGGACTCCTTTCGGCTATAGCCAGGCATCTCGAGTCCAGGAAATGCTGGTTGGAATCCCCTTACCCGCTATAGCCAGACGCAGCCAAGTCCAGGAAAGTTGCTGGTGAGAATACCTCCATCTAGCCAGACACCAGGCAGCACAGTCCGGGGAACCTTCTCTTTCTGTGTCTCATCAGTGGGTATGGAGTCAGGTACAGCAGGCTGCTGTCATCTGTGGAGCAAACCCGAGTTAGCGTAGGCAACAAATCGTCCACGCATCGCACGCGATTAGAACGATCATTGGGTCTGGTAAAACCAGGGTCGAAAAAATGTGTCAATCAAATCGTGTTATCCAATCACAGTGCAGTAGATGTGACAACCAGACTCCGACCACATCTTGGGTCGTCTATACCAAACTCCGCCCACGTCTCGTGTCTCCCATACCATACTCCACCCACGTTTAGATTCGAATAATCCGATTGGTCCGGCCCAGAGACGAGCGACGTCTGCCTGATTTTCCCAAACCCAATGCAACATCTAAAGATGCGTGGACGATGTGTAGGTTGGATGTAACATATGTGAAACCTCATATTCAAATTTCTCAATACAAAGTGAACTGAAAGTCAACTGCTTATAAGGTCCCCTCTTATGCAATGCCTGGACATCCATGGTACTCTAACTCCTATCCCAGCCACTGTTGCTTCTGTTGCATTCTGGGAACTCTCACTTTCCCACGTCATCTGACTCTAACCTATCATGCGTTGTGTGTGTGAAGTTTACCCTGCAGCACCCCCTTGTGCCATTTTACACCAATTACACATAAATTGCCCCTAAACAGAGAATGCCCCCGCACATACACTGTCCCAATGCACCTATGCTCTATGTCTCTTTGCAACCATCCTGAGAATTGTAAAAATTTCAAACTTTGTATGAATGACAATGACAATAAACTAAATTTGATTGTTATTATTATTATTTCGTTAAGGCATTCAATACCTTGATTCTTTAAGGGCAGTGGCATAGCATCCCTGAGCTTGCTGAGCAGGTTCCGCATTTCACGCATGTCCCTGAACAAGCAACAAGAACAAAATGGTTACCAGGAGAAAACACGTGATTTATTAGTACAGGGTTTGACAGAATGAACACCATTCATACATCCAGTGTTTCCTGTTGCAGTATATCCTCGGTGCCAAGCCATGTCTATAATTTTATTGACAAATCCATCGCCTGTGTGTGTGCGTGTATGGCTATGTGTGTGTATGCTGCTTTTTAATGGGTTGGGAAGGTTGTGGGTCAATTGTGATTTGATTTGAGACAGAATACAGCGATAAGCATCTGTGCTTATCGCAGATTGCGCACAAACATGTAGTTCATGTGCAGGATGTGGTCATAATGGACAAAGGGTTTTCCTTCATGAGTTTTTCACCAATCTAGTCCTTAGGTGTTAAGTGTCAAGCAGGGAGGCATTGACTACTGTTTTTTTTAAAGTATTTTCTATGACTTTGGCGTGACCTCTACGTCACGGGCTGGTCTTGTATGTGGTTGTAAAACATCAATTTAGTCTGCAACCGGATACGACTCATGGCTTGGGGTCAACAGTCTCAAAGGTCTCCTTCAGACTAATCACAGACAAGATATTAGTCAACTACAACATGAATCGCAACAAATTAATAAATATGTTGCATACATTTTATGTTTGGATGATTGGATTTTTTTTAATAAATTAAGTATTTTTTTCCAGTAATATTAAACAGTAAATAACACATTATGCAGATCATTAACCCTTTCTTGTTTTAGCACACAAATTAAGTTCTAAAAAACCCAAAAACAGACAGCAAATAATCCACAACTGAGATAATCATGTATTCTCTCTAGTTATATGGTGACCCAATGGCACCACGGGGCAGATTATCCAAATGGTGTTTTTGATTTCCAAAGGACGACTTCATAGTAAATCGTTAGTAAGTTATTTATTGGAGGTAAAAACAGAACGATATACAGTATATGCCCGCCTATTGGGTTATGGTCAAAATAAAACCAAAATATATACATGTACCAATGTATAAATGTCGGAAGAATCAAACATTTACAATGAACGAATTAAATATTTCCATAACAAAGTAACAGCATAGTATTATGAATATATTATTCCATAACCAAATATTATTTTCAAAATGAAATATAATGACTTTTTGTAAAATCATTGTTGGCCTAAATGCTACATGCACATACCGCTCAATGTTGTTGATGTCGACGCCTAGCGTTCCCAGCAGCCGGGCGGGCTCCAGGGGCTCGTTGAGAGGGGACGACGACGAGTCCTCCAGGATGGGAACATCCGAGCTCTCGTCCACTCTCGAGTCCAGACGAGGTTCGGCGTCGCTGACCTTTCCTTAACGACCACACGCACAATCAGCTTGAGACCGTCGTGGAAAACCCCAGGCGTAATTATTAATACCCAGAGAGACCATCTACTGTGAGTGGGAATAATTATGGCGTCTCTGATTCACAATGCAATGGGGGTGACGTAGCGATTATAAAACAAATGGAATAATGAAGTGCTTTGGACAATTGTTTGTGTCGTTGGTGTCCATATGTATATGGATAGATTAGCGCAATGTTCCTATGAAGCAGAATGCGTGTGTTTGTGTGTGTATTGTCTGTGCGTGCGTGTGTGCGTGTGTGTGATTAGATTTATAAATAAATTTGTAAATGCATCCTGCATTTGATATTGTCTATTCACCTAATAGTCTTGGGTGTATTTGTACATGAACCCACTGCAAAACAGTTCTTGAACTGAGTTATGAAACTTTTATGTTTTTCATCTTGGCCTTCCTTAAATAAGGTAAGTAAGTTATTACACCAATATGGCAGCATCATTATGTTTATATGTTTTTAATGTTTTTTTTTTGTTTCTAACTTTACGATCTTAACTGTTCTTAAGTGTTCTCGATGGCTCAAACTGAATTTCCTCCTGGGGACATTGAAGGTATAGAATAAATTCATATTGCCTAGGAATTGAATATCCATGATTCTCAAACGTTTTTGCTGACTTATTGTTCCAAACAAATTCTGATATTTATTGATCATTGTTATTTCTTAATATGGATATGATGAGAATCATGAAAGTACTGTGGTATAAATTGATTGGAATGAGTTTGTGTCATTAAGTAACTTCATTGTTGTACATTTGTTATACATATTCATCGATTCATCTTTTGCGGCTCTAGATGACAAAATGATTGGCCACCAACCTCTGCGGTAGACATGCAGCACACTGAGCAGACAGAGTGACTTGAGCATCTCGGTGACAAACATCTCTAGACAACACTGCAGCTGAATGAACAGCCGTAGGATCTCTGGCTGGATCTCTCCCTCATCCGGCCTGCTCACAGACACACACAAAGACAAAAGAAAATCCTCTCAACACAAAATACAGAACATTCTGTGTATGTCTGACTGTGTGTTTGGTAAACCATAGACTGTATATAAAAATGGACACTGAGTTCGTTTTGATGTCTGTGCCTACTTCCGGGTTGGTATGGGGGGAGCCTAGTCTCCTAAATAGGATAGGGTATTTTCTGTATGTTTCCTCTCTGTCTATATGAAGCATTCCAGGATCTGTCCATGGTCCTGAATTTACGTTAACTCTCCAAAGTCTGTTGTGTCCCTAGTGGCCAATGTTAGTAAATGATGTATCTAAGCTGAATGAAGATTGAGCAACGCTGGTGTCTCTGCTGTGCTTTTTTGTTGTTGTTAATACCAAAATGGATACTGATACCGGCGTTAATTTCACGGTTTAGCATGATATGGGATTTTAGTCCATATCGTCCCATATCGCCCAGCCTCATGTTGATAATACAGGATGATAAAACAGGATTGCTGCTCAGCCACAAAATTAGGTTTAAAAACATAGTAGGGGCATAATTTATTTTTCTAGAGTAGGCAAAGGTGGGTATCAAACATGGCTCTTGAGCTAAGTTGGCAATAAGCCACCACAAGTAGCCCTAATATTATCAACGTAGCAAAGCTAAGACGGGATGGTTGCAGCTGTCGTCCTACCCTGAGCCAGAGATGGCTGCCAGGTCGTGGTGGGCCGCGCGGGCCATGCAGCAGCCTTTCGTGCGCGTGTGTTGCATCTGGAGCATGAGGGCCGGACAGTCGCTGGACGCCTCGCCCACCGAGATGACCTGCTCCCTGTACGTGGCCACCAGGCTGTTGAACGCCTTCACCGTCTGAGAGGCACAACCACAATATCAGAGACTGTCAGTGGAAAATATCATAATATCCAAGATAAGAGAATATATTATATAGAAATAATAGTAATTATATGGAGCATATAATACTGTGTATGTGTGGCCAAAGACAT
>OMKY01230661.1:0-10034 GCA_900302395.1 Bregmaceros cantori | reverse complement strand
GAGAGGAGACAACATACAGCGTGTATAGACAGCGACAGAGAACATAATACAATAGAGGGAGGCAATAGAGATATAATAGAGAAAATGGACGAATTTGAGGAAAATTTGGCCGCGGACTTGGTGTCTCAGTTGGTGAGACAAGTTTACATTCGCCGCGTGTGAGCGTGTGTATACACCAGGAACCACTGGATGTCTACGCGTGCATGTACGTGAGCCGTCTCGGCATGTGTGCTTATCAACGCGGGCTGCTTTGCTGTGTGTGTTGATGTCTTTGTGTGTGTGTGCACGGTGGGAGGGCGGCGAGTCAGCGCCCGCCTCCCCTTCGTCCCACTCGGTTGCGGATCCCGGGTGGTGCGTCCGGACGGAGGCTGGTCTTCGCCGGTGTCCGTCCCTGCCCCTTCGTCCCCCTCGGTCGCGGACCGGGCTGGGTGGTGCGTCGGGTTGGGGCGGAGGCCGATGTTGTTGTCGCTTCCTCCAGAGTGCACCGCAAGCACTGTTTTTGGAGGTTTCAGAGAGTAGGTGGAGCCGCCGGGGGGGCAGAGGGAGACGGGGCACCGCGGTGATCTGGACTATGACCACTTTCTACCCAAACCGCCCCTACGGCGGTCACGTGATCACCTTTACGGCGGTCTGCTCCCCACCCCACCGTGAAGTATGCAGGGGCCTTTAGTCTGCGGAGGAAGTGCAGTCTCTGGGCCAGCTTTGTGCATACTGAATCCACATGTAGGTGCCATTTTAGTTGGTTATCAATATGTACACCCAGATATTTGTACGATTGCACTTGCTCGATTGCACTGTTAAGATGGTTCATGACACACCTTGGATCAAATATGATTTCTTTGGTCTTCTCTGTATTTAAATTCTGATGGTTATTTAGACACCACTGGTAAAAGGTGTCTATCTCAGAGAAGTATGAGGAAGGGCTTGTGTCAGTTTTTAGCAAGCTTAGTATGACTGTGTTGTCTGAGAACTTTATAATGAAGTTATTTGGATTTACACTTCTACATTCATTGGTGTACAGGGTAAAAAGAAAAGGAGAACTGACTGCTCCTTGAGGAACTCACGCGCTGCATTCTTTAGCATTTGATAATTATTAATAATAATATTAATATTGTCATTATTAACAATAATGTATCATTAACCTTGACGTGCTGAGATCTGAACGTTAATAGGGAGTGAAACCATTTGACAATGTTGGAGTTCATGCCCAGCAAATGTAACTTCTCCATCAGCAGTTTAGGTCTAACAGTATCAAAAGCAGCACTGAAATCTGCAAACAACACCCTAACATACGCATTCTTATCCTCCAAATGCTTACGTATTAAGTGAACCAAGCTGCCTACCGCATCCTCCGTATTTCGTCCTGCTCTATATGAAAATTGGTTTGGGTCAAAACGTCCGATTTTATGACATTTGTGATTAACCTTTCCATTGCCTTAATGGCTACACAGGTTTTAGCAATGGGTCTAAAATCTTTGTCCACTACAGGTCGAGCCACCTTAGGGAGTGGACTAATGATCGAGATCAGGGACAGTGGAGGTGTCCATGAGGTTCTGGAATAATGGACAGAACGCCGCCGCTAGTTCATTACTACATTCAGGAAAAATAAAAGGAGACAATCCATCCGGACCAACGGCCCGCTTTGTTCCCATCTTCAAAAAAAGTAAATCTCGCAGTCAATTTTAAAAGTCATCTTGAGCTGTGGGTCACTTGAATTGTTAAAATCATCATGAGGACACAACAAAGTAGAGTCATTTTCAGCATTGAACCTTAAAAAGAAATTGTTCAATTCATTGGCCCTAGAGAAGTCATCTGTAGTGATGATCCGCTTCTGTTTAGTGTTGATGCTTGTTATTTATTTGATGGTGTCCCATAGAGTTTTGTTGTCCATCTCTCTGTAACTTTGTTCAATTTTCATCCTGGATTTGTTTCTGGATATCTTGAGTAGCACATTTATCTCTTTCTGTGCTTCCGCTACACCAGCACGATTCTTATTTATTAAGGCCCATTTCTTTTTATTTATGCAAGCTTTAACATCTTTTGTGACATAGAGTTTATTATTAGGAAAGTGGGTCACTTCCTTTTTTGGGATTACGGAGTCGATGCAGAAGCGGATATAATCAGTCATTGATTCCACAGCAGTATTTAGTGCTTGATTGCGAAAAACACTCCATATTGTGCAGTCCAAGCACCCTCTAAGTGTGTCTAAACTATCCTTAGTCCACAACAGCACCTCCTTTTTCTCTGGCGTAGATGACTTCAGCGGCGTTCTATATGTTGGCATTAATTGGACATTCAGGTGGTCTGAATTTGCGTTCAGAGCACCCTGAATGTTGCAAAATCATTTGTCCAGTGTTTTGCCATTCCAAGTTCCACAATTGACATATTGAGAGAATCCTGGGAGAACACACTCCAAACGACAATGATTTGTATCTCCCAATACAAAAATAGGCGCCCCAGGTTTTGCCGTTTGTTGGGTGTGCACACATTACGCTACCCGTTTTGCTGCTCTTACGGTGTTCCCGCTTGGGGAAATGTAAACAACGCACACAGTAATACTGCCAAACTCTCTAGGCAAATAAAATGTTTGCAAAGATAAGCAGAGTAGTTCAATATCAGCGTCACAGGACCTTTCTTTGATCGTAACTTGAGTGCACCAGCGGCCTTTGACATAGACACATATCCCGCCTCCTTTTGATTTCCCCGATGCGGCTTCTCTGTCAGCCCGTATGCAGCTAAAGCCATCGAGTTGGATTAGGCTGTCCGCAATGTCACTGCGGAGTCAAGATTCAGTAAGCACCATCAAACTTGCTTCTCTGTATTCATGGCAATAGCACGTGTTCAGTCGGAGTTCATCAATTTTGTTGTTAAGTGAGTGGACGTTACTTAAAATGATTGATGGGAGCGATGGCTTGTTACCCCTTCTTCACCCTTCTTCCCTCTTCTCCGCTTACGGAGCTTCCCATCACCACTGACCGGCTTGAAGAAGGTCCGTTTAATCTCTTCGGGCAAGTCGTCTGGTGGCTGGGAATTCCTTGCATAACGGTGGACAAGCAGCTGTTCCCTTGTGTAAATCCATGATCGCGCCACAAGCGATCCTTGCTCCAGTGTTGATATTAGGATCTTATAGTTGCAGAATGCATCGCCGATCAACAGTGGTTTTGAGCCGCTGCATATGCTGTGATAACATTTGAACGGATGGATTTGTCCCAGATTAGGTTCATGAACTGATACGATTTCGGAGGCCAACACTTTCAGAATGGTTAATTCAAGATGGACGCATTTTCGTTTGGTCCATAACTTCTGAACCCTAATCAATTTTTTTATATTCAGTATTTATTCCAATATTTTAGGATGGCCTCAGCAACTTTAGTTAAACAGTTTAATACTTCTCTTCGTTGATTTTCATGGGGACATTTCTGTTGCCCATACTGTCTCCCACAACCTTTGGTGGTAATAGGTGGTTTTGCAGAATGCTAAGCACTCTCAAAATGCTACAACCGTCCATTATCCAAAGAGAATTACCAGTATATTTCCTGTGTTGTATAAAAGTGGAACCCCTATGTTCTGAAATCCCTATGTTCCGAAATTGCTATTAAATCGCTATTTTCTGAAAAATTATGGGTCGTTTAGGGGTTAGGGTAGGGGTTGGGGAAGGGATTAGGGTTGGGGACGTTACAGGTCGTTTAGGTTAGGGTAGGGGTTAGAGAACGGATAGAGTAGGGGTTAGGAAAAAATAGACTTACACATGCATGCTCACGTGCAAACTTGCACTCTTTGGCTGCTAACACTAACTCTGCTGTCCAATTTGCCAATTTGAAAGTCCATCGGTCCAGACGTGGTCTGAGTGAAGGAAAAAAAGGTTGATTATTATTTTTATATAATAATAATAATATTTAATCTGCTATCAATCATTCCATTTGTATTATTTCATTTGTGTCCTTCCAAATAAGTAAAAAATAAAAAGATATCTACTCAACTTCTGTTAGTCTTCTGGAGTTGAGATAACAGCCCATTCCTTTTTTTCTTGGCTTGTATCCATAGTTCAATGAGATAACAAATATAATTTGAGGGACCCAAGAACAATTGAATCAAAAAAGTTTTGGTTACCAACCTATATATTTTTACACATCGATCCACTCAATAACAAAACACTCACTGGTGACGAGATCTGACCAGAATGTAAGAGTTTGTAGGAGAAAAAAAAAGTTGAATAGTATTTAAGGGATAGACCATCAAAAACTCAAATTGAAACGTGTTCTTCATTGTTTCAAGATTAACGATACATTGCCAGTGACCCGTGCGTGTGCGTGCATGTCCAAGCGCTATCGGCCGTTGCGATGTTGATTTCAATGGGGATATCACCATGGTAGTGACTCAAGTAGCTACCAGATTTAAGTCACTTATTGCTTCCAAACTGGTACCGTATTTTAGTATGAGTGTTACTTGCAATGTGAGATTAAGTTGGTAACGCAAAAATCAAATGTGTGTTATGTGTGTAAGTGTTATTATTGAAAGACTGAATGCTTAAACTTAATACCGCGCATACGTTTAAAACGCATGGTTCACTGCAGATGTATGCGGTCAGAAAGGAATTATGCGTGAAGAATTAATTCTTTCTTCAGTGAACCGTCTTAACCATTGTAATATCGTATGCGCGGTATTACGTTACCATTCAGTCTTTCAATAATAACACACTTAAGCCCAATTCGCACTGCCATTGAATTACGTGCGGACCTCTGTAATTGGCAATTACCCCCTGACGTCTGTTATTTTGTTGCGCGTTCTGATGGGATTAATAAAACCCTCAATGTGTGCTCAATGTAAAAGACATTGTGACGCATATGTGCCATATTTTTGCTTGCCTACAAGTGTACACACATACCCAGACTTCACTGTCACACACACACATGTGTGTGGGTGTATTAACAAAGATAAACAATTTCAGAATTCCATTGTGGTGTTTGGCTGAATCACAGTAGATAACTCACAGTGGAATTATTACTTCGCAAATCATTGACATTGTGCATTCACACGTCAAATGTAACTCAGACGTCCTCCGCAATTATTCCGAATTACCAGAGGTCCATAGGTAATAAAAGTCCACTGCGAATTGGGCTTTACACACATAACAACCGAGCCTGCACGCATATTCTGTGTTCAAAATCACACTTGCATATCGCGTTACAAAGTTATCAATTTGAAAACAGACTTACCAATTCTGTCGAATGCGGGTGAAATATTAATCCACAACTCTGGTTTAATACATTAACTGCATAATGTCTTCGTCCCACGTTCCATACACACTCACGTCATAACAAACCAAAGCTCCGATAGAAATGCAGCAGCTGTCCAGCCCAACACTACGCTTCATCGTCATGTACTTCTGCTCCCAGGCTGCTGATGAAATGAGTTAGTGAGCGAACCGCACATCGCGCAGAGGCGCACTCAAGAAATAGTTCCCTGGTTTTCCACAAATAAAACTCCCACATTTGATTTTTGTGTTAACAATTGAATCTCACATAACAAGTAACACCCATACTCAAAATGCGGTACCGGTTTGGAAGCAATTTGAGGCTTAAATCTGGTAGCTACTTGAGCCACTACCATGGTGATATCCCCATTGAAATCAACATCGCAACGGCCGATAGCGCTTGGACACGTGCGCACATGCACGGGTCACTGGCAATGTATAATTAATCTTCTTAATTGAATTAATAATCTTAATTGAATTTTCGGTGGTCTATCCCTTTAATCTGGATCTTGTGTGCAGGTTGCGACGGTGATCCGGTGGAGGGAGAGGTGACAGAGAGGAAAGGCTCTGCCAGCACATGGGAACATAGAATGAGTCTTCTGATAAAAATTATTAATTTCTGTTTTACTAATCAAAAAGTAGTTTTCAAATTCGCCATGTCCCAGTGCCAGGGACCCATAGAAAGTTAAGCTCTGTGTTCTTGTCAACAAAACATAGCAAAGGAAACTTCAGACTTTCTTTTATCATCAGAAAAAAACCTGCGTGTTTCCATTGTTTAGTTATAGCATACGAAACATGGGTGGGTATCACTAGAAAGTGCTGATTTCTGACAAAATCTTGAGTATATGCGAGTGCACGGCCAGCGGTGGACGCTATACGCTATATGACCTCAGAGCTGGTGTATGGCATCGTCTGCTGGCCAGATGTAGGTACTGCACCCAATCTTATTTTGGCAATAAAACGGGGTTATGGCGGGGAGGCATCCAGTCTGGGTTCCGGGCCGTCACGTGTGGGCGTGCAGTCTGCGCTGCCGATGGGCGAATGGCTCGTATCACATAGAGTAGACGCATCGTTTTGATTTCCATCAGGCACAGTTATACAGTTACAACTATTGTGACCCTTAACTCTTTCTGTGCCATTTTTACCACTAAATACCGTGCACTGGTGTTTGAACTTGAATGTCCACCCACTATTCTTTATAGATATTATATCTGAACAACTTATAATTAAAGAAGAGGATTTCTACTTACTAGCAAAAAGTGTCATTATGACTACTTATGCTAAATCAAAGATGACGAAGACTGTGGAGGAAAAAGTGCATTTACAAATTTGTTCAAAAATTTCTCTTGACCTTTTTGGCAATAAGCACTCATTTTTGTAGGACAGTCAGCACTGCTCCTTCAATAATTAGTTGGGAGCCGGAGGAAATGAATGTGCTACTATGTCAGCTAGCATCAAGCTAACGGCATCCACTCCTTTCACTCCCTAAAAGGCTGCCCTAGCTAGCCTCCGCCAGAGTCAACAAGTAGCCATTGACTTCACACCCCGGGCTCCATTTTCCTTTCACTCCGACACACATACACACACACACATGCAAAAGCACAATACCACGAACACGTTAAACAAACGCTCAAACACATATCTAATATAATTTCTACAGTGCTGTGATCATTTTTCACACCTATTCCAATATGCCCTGAGATACTTTATTCCAGTAAAACTAACATGACATGTCACTGTGCAATCTGTGCAAAAAATAAATATAAAAAAAAAAATAAATGAAAGTGACATTGCAATAATAATAATGATAGTAATAATAATGATAATAATAATAATATTTTAATAGTTTTAATAGTATATTATTAGTATAATAATAGATTTCGGTGGTCAAATATTACAGCTGAGGTCGATTCAATTAAGAACATTAACAATGAATGTTCATTAATTTGTTCATTACATAAAGTGGCAGCAACCGAGTAGATTCAATGTGTATGTAGAACCATCCAAGATAGTGACCAATATCATTTTTTGGACCGATACAGATCAGTGATTTTAGCATCGCATAGCACCTTGTGGGGGCTACATGCAGGGCTTGAAAATGAAATTATTTTAAAAACGTTCCATTTCGAGCGGTTCAGACAGGCATATGTTTAACGTTTTAGTTCTCGGAAATGTTCCGCCACCAAAATATTGGTCTTGAACCGGTTCGTAACGCAACCATTTTGTTCGCTCTTAAAGTTCCTTTTTTGTGCAATGTTTAGATATAGTTTATACAAAATATATTTGGTGGACTTTCAAACTTCAGTGTAACTGTATTAACGTGAAAACCGCGTTTAAAACGCCATTACATTCGCTTCCACGTCTGTCCACAAGATGGAGCCCCAGATGCATGGGGCTTGATAACTGAATAAACATTCTATGGTTAAAATGTATAGAGAACGGAAAAAAAAAAGGTTTTAACCAGGGCTTTGAACCGGTTCAAGGAACGAAAATGAAAACCGGGAACTTTTTGTATTTTCCAGGGAACAGAAACGTAACCGGAAACTTTATTATTTTTATGTTCCGGAACAGGAACACTTATTATAAAATATAGGATACCGGTTAATACCGTTCCTCGAAGTTTTCGTTGAAACACGGCGTTGAAATACAAACTCACCTGCACAACACACACTAGGTAAATAAACTCCCCCTGCGCGGTACAGAAATGGTTTGCATGTATGTAACGGCTAGAGCCCTGCGCGGGACAGATTTTCCAGTCCCGGCCCGCCCGGTCCCGCTGTGTCCAGTCCCAATTCCGCCCGCCTCCCGCCTGAACAGTACCGGGCCACGAGACATTGAGGGGGGTGGGGGATGCTCTCTCTACCTTCATTCCCCGACGACCGGCATAGAAAAAAACCCGGCGTTTCAAGTAATTTAGAAAATGTAAACCTAAAATCGAGTACATAACTTTATATCTTCTATCTTTAAAAAAATGTTATGAAGTTGGGATTAGAGCCAGGTTCACCCCAGTTGTCGCTAAGAACTTTATATTATATGTCGTTTCTTTCCATGTATGTGTAAATTTGGCTGTGTGGCGGGCGAGAGGTGCGGGGTGAATGAAACATTATGCCGCTGACCGCTCCACGGTAATAACCCTTATTATAATGGATATTAAAATTTATTATAAAAACACAATTCTGTAGGCTGTTTCGTGATTATTCCGAATATGTTATACACATAGATCAAGTCCTAGTTAACCTGCTCCATTTGGTGCCCACTGTCTCATGATCGGGAGTTGGCCCGCGGGCACTGCGAGTATATAATACGTCTAGAAAGACCCGCATGGTGATTTTGGCGTTTGTTCACCTCTATCTTTATGTTTGCTCCAGTGCATGGCTACGATAATGTCTAATGTTTTTTTTTCTATTTCATATCTGTGAATAGACACGCGCGCGCACACACACACACGGAGAACGAGTCGGCGTGGAATGGGAACAGCGACTGCGAGTGCCCGTACTGAACAGTATGAAATAAGTTGACAAACACAAGGGCATTAAACAACGGACCAAACGCATACATACACACGCGCACACACAATGTAGCGGCAACACGAATCTCGCCCACGCCGCTGCCCTGGGCTACTCTGATTGGCTGGCCCCAAGTTAGTCTGGCACCACGACGATCTGTTTACACCGGTCATTAAACTTTCGTTTTCGTTCCTTGAACCGGTTGCGTCGGGGTTGCAATGATGTTGTGTGTGCTACTGCATGCGCGGCCGATCCCTTGTTTTAAGGAGATAACTTTTGAACGGATGGATTTGTGTGTTAATGCTCTAGGTTAGGTTCATTAACTGATCCGATTTTGGAGGCCATCACTTTTTAGATGGCTGAATTCAAGATGTTTGGTCCATAACTTTTAACCGGGTGGAAGGATTTGCCACAAAATGTTTAGTGTGGTTTCGCGAATACACCTTTAGTAGTCGGGTCGACTGCATAGGCTATCTTTTTGTTGCCTTGTGGCTTCCTGCATGAACGCACTGTGAGTGGGGGCAGTATCATTGACAACAAAGCTCGAGAGAGCGTGTAGAAGGAAAAGGAATGGCTGAATTGAAAAACACCTACATGCTTTTTAAAATGTTTACAAAAACAGATTTAAATACAAGAGGGAGATGTAAAGAAGTTGCTCATTGCTAGGAACTGTTATATATGGTCATGTTTTCCCTACCTGCAAACGCTATAGGCATTGAATCACATCAAAATTAAAAAGTGTGTATAAATAAAAGCCTGTGAATGTGGGGAGTATGTATTTCTCAACTAATAGTCAAACACTTAATTTCTCATGAAGATCGAAGCCAAGCCGGCATTATAAATTGATCCAAAGTGGTTGCGGTTCAAGCACTTTCTGTAATGAAAGCATCAAAATATATCAAGTTTACATAGGTTTTAAGCTGTTGAGTGATCAAGATGGCCGTGTTCCTGGGTTGACGAACTCCAGATGATTGTCCTGGAGTAGCCGCTGCTCTGTGTGTGTGTGTGTGTGTGTGTGTGTGAGTCTTTGACGTGAGAGCGGATACCTGAGATAGCGTGGTCTAACTTGGAAAGGTTGCATTTTAATTGTAATCCCTTACAATTTGTCATTCAATTTTGTAATCAGTAAATGTAATTCCATTATCATAATTTAAATTGCAACCTCTCACACCCTTAGATTACTTTTAAATATAGCTGAAATACAGTCAAGTCAACAATTTCACGAATTCCAATGATTCCAATTCTCAAATTCAGGGCTCTGTGCAGGGTTTTGT
>OMKY01230654.1:0-11313 GCA_900302395.1 Bregmaceros cantori | reverse complement strand
CACCCCGGGAATGAATGGCACTGGGCATTTTCGGATGGATGTCGACATTTTGCATGTGTGATCCCATTCAGAACTTAGCATGGATGGGACGGCGGAGTGAACATGGAACGGAAATTTGCCGCGCTGCATGGCCAACTTCTCCCAGAGTCCGTTAATACTTCTCTCACTTTAATTCAACACACACTCGCACGCGTACACGATTCATATCATTCATTGACTATAATACACTTGATTTCGTTCTCGTTCGATGTCGCTGCGATGTCGCTCGCAATGGAAATTAATAATAGACGTGACAATCAGCCTCATCTTCGCTTCCTCATTCGGCTCCTCGATCGCCACGTCTACTGCGCTGTGATTGGATTGCCTGATTTAAATACTTGTCATGCCTCCACGCCGTTTGTCCCACCTACTGCACTGTGACTGGATGACAACATTTGATTGACATGGTTTTTTCAACGTTTTTCACAGTTTTTCCTATTGATCTGCACCAGACCCAATTCAGCGTCTAACGATGTGCAATTCGAGGACGATGCATTGGGTCTGGCGTGCCAGGCTAGGTTTGGAGCAGTCTGTTACTTGGAGAAAGTATCACTCATTTAGCCTGACTACATGAAAAATACTTGCCAATTATCCATCTTCAAGAGAAACACAAGTTCTACACTTGTTATATTTTTTGCCCCTCGCCCCCTGAATAGAATGTTCATCTTGAAGTGATCACATCTCCACTGGCGTGTAGGCAGGGCATGCGTGGTCTAACTACATAGCACACACCCAGCAGTGGGTTGTCGCCGTCTTCACATGATTACCATTAACTAGACTTGTTGCAGGCTCTTCAATCTCTGACCATAGGAGTACAGCAAACCGCTGCTTCCGAGTATCACGCACACATGATGTTTTCCACTTGATGGCGGGACAGGCCAATCAAACCTCCATTAGCAGTGACGGTTGGCGGGACTTGGCAGGCTCAAGTACTGTGAAGGTGTTGGATGAGTGCTGACGACCAGCTTGGATTCCTTTCACTGCCAGATCCAGCCATCCGACTCTCCAACAGCAGCAAGGCTAGGCCAAAAGCTAGGTGAGATCCGGTGCTCTGCCAAGCACACAACATCCAGCAGAACCCAGTTAGCTGCCAGGGTGGATTCCTGTCGGCCTGATCTAGTCTACTCCGAAGCCCAGAAAATGCAGTTGAATTTTCTGTCACCAGCGGACTTGACAAAATCCCCTTTGGTTTGTTTGTTCCTTTTTGCTATGTATAGGGTTAGCAATGAATTAGCATTTACAGTGAGGTTCTTTATTGAGTCGCATATAAATACATATAGAGTGACAATCATCCCCTGGATTTACCTCATCTCTGAAGAGCTGTGAGCAACCATGGTGCTGCACCCGGGGGCCAACTCCAGATTCTGAGCCAGGGTAGCTTTGCCAGGGTAACTGACTGGAGCAACTAGGGGAAACCAGACAGCACAGGGGGAACCAACGCACACGCGCGGAGAATATGTAAACTCCCCACAGAAAGGACCAGGATGGGCTGGGATTCGAACCCAGGACCTTCTTGCTGCAATATAGCAGCGCTAAACACTGCATCACGACACCACCCTTTTGATCAGCATCCCCAAATTGGCTGTAGTGAAATCATTTTGGTACCATATTAAGACAATTTGCAACTCACACTAGGTTAAATTTGATTTGAGATTTGGTTTGATTTCCCTGCATACATTATGACAGTATAGTAGTGATCCCCGGAACAAGTCGGCAGGCAGAAAACAATGGCATTTATTAAAACCTTCCTAGCGCAGCAGGCACTCATCCACACGTTATTGACTATCACTTCTGGAGTTTCCGGTCATGCGCCTAACTTCCCCCTGACTGCCCCAGCGACGCCCACTGGAGTGATCATTACACTATCCCCTTCCAAATAAATTGCTTTTCTGGAGCCTCGCCAAAGAAACTACAAAATGAAAAATAAATAAACGTAAATGGGCATACCCCACTTCTAAATCCGCAAGGGCCTGCAGGCTTGCTGTGGGCGCTTAACTGCAACCGGCGGTTCCACCTCCTCGCCAACCGCATGTCCGCACCCGCTAGACTGTAGCTGAATTGCGGCCCTCCTCACCAAAGTCCAGTTCCAGTAACAGGAAGTCCCATCTCATTGGTAAGGTGCTAGTCTATCTCTGCAGGATAACAGGTTACTACTACTACTAGAGGTAAATGCTCTTCTTAGTGGCCAGACACCCTGATGGCTAATTGGTCTTTCATGGTTCTGTGGAAGCGTTCTACTAGCCCATCGCTCTGGGGTGGAGCAGCGTTGCATGTGTTTTATGGATCCCAAGTTTAGCGCAAATGCCTCATGGGAAATTTTAGTACTGCTCAGCGCAAAGAATGTGGAACTACGACGCACGGAACAACGTCGGGTCAAATCAGCAAAGCTGAGCTGTGCCAGCCTTTCAATCCTGTGGACCATCACCCCAATATAGCTAGGCTAGGTACAGTGTGCCTAGCCAAGTGTCCAGCCTAAATATCAACAGTGTCGTCTTGTGTTGACCGGAGCCCCAATGTTTCCCAATACCACTGTCGGGCACTCTCAAATGAAGTGTTCTCCCTTTCCGCAGCCAAAGCACACTCATGACAGGCGTCCTCCCCTCCCGCCCAGGCTGTGTTCTCCTGACGTGGAAGTCGCCTCCACACCACTTTGAACATCCTCTCTAGGTGATCCAGACAGTACTCCCCCGTTGGCCGTTTAGCTCCAGGCTTCTTCGAGTGCGATGATCAGTGCGCCTTGCAGTGTGCTTGGGTGTGCCAATGTGGTGAACACCCAAACCAAGCAATCTCTGGCACTCACCGGTAGGTACACAAAAATCCAGTAGGCAAGCCTCTTAATGTAATTTGCTAGGTCCCAAAGCGGTTCCCCTGGCTTCTGTTACCCCGCATTGAGCGTGCATGCAGCCATGTCCTCGTCAAAGCAATATTCCGTGCTGCCACCAGCCAGTCACAGTTCCATTGCTCGTTTGTTTGATCACCTGTTGTCCCTGAGTCTCCCTGCCATACCATATAAAATCTTTGCTTTGTCCTACCAAATAGTGGTAGGCATCCTTCTGTTTCGGGAGACAACGGAGAGCGCCTCGTGATAGAACACGTCAGTCTTGTTGATAACAGTGCCAGGAGTGACTTAGCCGACAGAACAATCCTGGCATGACGGTCACTGGCACAATTTGTGCAGGTAAAATCAGACTGGTGGTGTTCTGCTGTCTTGCTTTTCTACAGCTCATCTCATCCTCTCGCCGGAGTGTCCTCTTATCCTGGCCCGTATTAATACCCCTTTGCACCCCTAGTTGCCAGCTAACATCGTCATCTGCAAAAGCTTCCCAGCAGCTGCCTGTGTCGATGCCTTTAAGTTTCATGTCACGCTTGCGAATGTCATTGAAACAAAGTACTGTTCCCGGCTCCCTGTGGCAGCTCGCCATGAAGCAGATCTTTCAGGATCTGGCCATCTTCTACGCAATGAAGATGGCTGAACCACTGCAGGAGCTGCTGGCTTGAGGTTGATAGTGAGGGAGCCTGCATTCTCTAGTACAATGGTGTTGGTAACCTTGTCCTGCCAAGGTATGCCAACGATGCGTCGAAGGCAGTGAAGATGAAAACTCTCTAGGTCCTTCTCTTGTCTAGGTTAGGTTGTCCAGGACTCACTGTTGTAGAGCAGGGTTCTAAGAATACATACCGGGTAGAACTTTATTTTGATGTTCTGGGTGAGCTAGTTGCTGTTCCACACCCCTTTGGTCAGATGTGACATGACTGCAGCAGCGTTGCCAGTCAGCTGCTACAGTCATGTCAAGCTTGCCTTTTCCTTGTCAAGGGAGAAGTTGTTGGTCACGGTGGAACAAAGGTAGGTAAAGTGGTCGCTGACCTCCAGTGGCTTCTCATTTATGTTTATTGATGGCAGTGCAGGAACATCTTGCCCCAGGGCAAAAGAGCAGAAATCACCATCTCAACCATACTCACCATTAAGCAACCTTGAAGCCAAGCCACTGTGAGTCTCAGTTCACAGTAATAGGGCAATGTCCTTCACAAACATATATCTCTGACACAAAACCATAATGATCAGATTGTTTTCTCAATTCTTCGGCAACTAGGGGAGCAAGTTGCCTAATAACAATCTCACTCAGAGCTCAAATTTACGGGTCCTTCCCAGACCCACTGGCTGGTAGTATCAGAAATTTAAGGCATGTATGAGTGTGAGGGTGTGAAACGGCCAGGGATTTCTTCTGAGTACAACAATGTGTTGAAAGTACTACAGAAGAAGAGCGGTCACGCAGTGCATCATAGGGAAAAATCATTACCAAGGTAGGAAACCCAGATGCGGAGCATAAATACCAGTCAATTGCATACACTGATCGACTGTACAGCCATTAACCATCAGTTCAATCACTGCGTATATGTATTTGAGTCACTGTCATGTTCACGTCACAATCTGATTCAGAATGCTATAGATAGTTGCAATCTTGTAATACATTCTCCACCAGCATACTGGTCATTTACCTAAAATTCTGTATAATGTTCTTTTGGTTTTCTGACATTGGCAAAATCTGTGTGTGTGTGTGTGTCGCAAAGTGAATGCAGGCTGTCTGCTCAAACTATTAAATCAATTCCACATTTCTTGCGGATCAGGTTTACAAAGTCTACCCTGGATCACCTTACAATAATAATAATAATAATAATAATAATAATAATAATAATAATAATAATAATAATAATAATAATAATAAATAATGTCCCAGACCTTAGTGCCTATCATTTTGCTACCAATATATTACTTACTAATAGAGATATGCTCTAATATTTAAAGTTAGCATTTGTATTTAGAGGCGGTGCTTGGCACTATAGACACACGCTCGTTGTATAACCACACAGACACACGCGTACACACTTTTTTCCAATCTGTTAAAAGTGACCAGAGGCGGCACGCTAGGTGCCTCGTCTCCCTGCTGCATATACGCGCAGGGCCTGGCTGCTGCCCACTCAGCGCAGCTTTTGTTTTTTTGTTTTTTCAGTTTTTTTACTTATTTGTGTTTTTGCCCGTTTTTGTGTTTATTTCTCTCCCTCCTCCCATTCTTCCCTCCCTCCCTCACCCCACCTTGTCGCGTACACGCCAGTGCACTCAGGCCCCCCAGCGGGAACATGAACAAATTGTATGTCGGCAACTTGAGTCCTTCGGTCACCGTGGACGACCTGAAACGGCTGTTCGGCGAAAGGAAGCTGCCTGTTGCCGAGCCGGTTCTGCTCAAGTCCGGCTATGCTTTCGTGGACTTTCCGGACCAGACGTGGGCGATCCGCGCCATCGACTCTCTGTCCGGTCAGTAGCCTCTTACTGTATAGTACGGGGGCCATGGCCATGAAGGGGGGGATGGAGAAGGGGTGGGGGATTCCACACTTTGGGGACGGACTTGACATTACTGTTTCTTTTTTTTTTGTGTGTGTTCCACTTTTCTTTTACTCAACGTTCGGGACAGCGTGTGCGGTTGCGCGCTCACACAGACACACACATGCATACGTCTAGACATACACACACATAGGCACACAAACATACTCAGGCGCGCGCTCTCAACGCGGAGTTTTGCACGGACCGCTCACGGCGCTGCGCGGCGCCCTCCTCCGCGACAGATTTCCGTTAATTTAACACGCCGGATAAGACTGACCTGCCGAACGAACCCACCTTCAGGCGCGCGGGAACGAACACAAGCTCGAATCCACCCACGAAGCGCTTTTGCACCCCGGCGAGAAGAACCCTGCGCGCACAAGCGTGCGCTTCAGCAGCACCGGGGTAGGCTTAATTATTTTTCGCTTATTTTTTATCTTGATTTTTCTGAACAGCTCTGAGCAACGTGGCCGCTACAAACTCGCCGGCGGCGTGTTGCGGATACAACGGGCTGTGTTTTTACGAGGAGCCGCGCACCTCGGTGCCCGGGATCCGCGGCTAGGTGCCCGGGAACAGGTCGCAGGGGGCGCCCTCGGGGAGGCGAGATGTTCCGGAGCGGAAAAAACGCGCGCCGCTGCGCCGGCTTGCGCGGTATCGCCTGTTGCCGCGCGCCTTGTTATATACATGCATTCACGCGTGCGCGCACACACAGGAATTGGCTGCTATTATTGTTATTATTATAATTAATACTATGATGGTGATGCTGATTATTATTGCTATTATTATTAACCATAATGATAATACATGTTGTTTGTATTTTGTTTATTTGTTTGTTTTTAGTTTCTGTTCAATTAAGTCGAGCACATGTTTATGTGTGTTTGTGTGACTGTGTATGAGAGTGAAAGAGAGAGTGGTCGACAAGTCTATTACAGCTACGTTTGACCAAGTTTGTTTCAGTAACATTATCATTGATTTTTTCTTCTGAGCATATTTGATTCTACTGGTTGCGCGTGTCGGCACCGTCAACATGCGCGCACGGCGCACCACAAGTAGCTAAACTCGACATTCGGGGATAATGCTGTAATGTGCTTGACTTATGTCCGCGTGCGACACGCACGCATGCGCGCGGATAACAAGCGCTCAACTGCACGTTTCCGAGCGGATAATGCTGTTGCGTACGCGCACGGAAGTGAACATGAGAGAGGCCCGTAGATTAAAGTAATTATGCACAGGCGCCGTTCATTCTAGCGTGCGGCTTCACGTCTCTGTGTGTGGTCCGTACAGGTAAGGCAGAGTTGCACGGGAAGGTCATCCAGGTGGACTACTCCGTACCCAAGAAACTCAGGTAAAGTGATGCTTGAGCGTGCCGTTTGTATAGATGTGCGTGTATAATTGCGGGCGTGTGCGTAGCTGGCTGTGATGTTGACAGCGAGAGGTGGTGTGACCAGTGAGAAATGATGGATCCTGTATAGTGATCGACAATTAAGTAGGCATACCACGCACATGATATATGCATAGTCGGGGCTGTTTGTTCTGAACAAAAAAACCTGCATGCATTGTGGTGACCAAAACCATGCGTGTGGTAAGGCATATAGGTTCTAACACTAACTCTGTGAACCTATGTTACTGTTGTTAATATTTTGGTTTTGTTTGTTAGTCCTCTATCTATCTGCATAATTGTCATGGACAAGATCATGGAAAAGCAATGAAAAACACAAACTACTGAACTTAACTAAACTAACCCCTCTCACTATGCTGGAAGAATTGATAAAGGACACGGGTGAGTTTTGATTAGACCCACAGAGCCAAAGATATTGATGTGCTATAGTCCACATATGCCCAAAAACCATGTATTTGAAATGTAAAATAATACACCCAACATGTACGTGTGTATGTTGTGATGTTTTATTGCTTTCAAAGGCATTTATGTGTATTGTCATCAAAACAGTTTATGATACTGATAGCCAATCATAATTAATGAATGACATAGAATGAGACTAAGCTCAGAGTCTTTCATTCTTGGTGAAAACCACTCTGCAACCAGCGCTGTCGCTCTATCGCATTGCATCAGACAAACGTTCAAGTTCATGATATTTGTCCGCCAACAGATGTCTCTCTTCTATTGTATCTTGTGTCTTTCTGTGGTTCCTCTCTTCCCTCGTGCGCAGCTTTGTAAACAGTGGAGTCACACAAACGAGAATCCACACAACTCCAGTCGCACTTCATCTTATTTATCGCAGCTTGCGCACCACAGAAGGTTGCACAGCAGAAATTTATTATTTTCTACTCGGCACAGTCGAATTACAAATAGTGTGTTGCCATATATACAGCACACGGAGACAATGATATTCTAATAATAATATTAGCTGGGCTGAAGGCTGAGAAATTATTGTATCCCCAAAACGCGGATCAAACGGGATGTAATGGTTTTGCGTCCGCCACGTCAGCTGCCGCGGCAGATCCCTTGTGTTAACATGATGCGTCACAGAGCTAATCCCCAGTGCCCCAACATTCTTTTTTATTTTCGGGGATAGCAGACATCTTCATAGCAACGTTGTAGAGGCCTCTGGACCCAACTCTTCCAAGTTGTTCCAACCCTGTCGTTTCCTAATTCCAGCATCAGTCACATGGTCCACTTGTTCTGGCTACACTAGGCCCCAGTACGGCCGGACCAGCATGATATTTTTTTAAATTCCTCACTGCCATGCCAAAAGGTTTCTTTCGCAAATACCCTTGAGAGTACAGTCAAGATTTTAGTAGTTTGATCTCCCTGATTCAAATGGTGTAATGGTTGTCTGTTCTTATGACTTGATCAATTATTGCCATGATATGGATTATAGTAGACACATTACATTTGACATTCAATTAAGCCCACATCCCTCATCTTCAGTAAGCTTGATCCCATTTAGACCAATACAAGTCTAAGAGCAGAGATGGCAAAAGTACTCAAATTTCTTACTTGAGTAAGAGTAAAATACATTTGTGAAAAAACAACCTGAGTACGACTACAAAGTACTGATCCAAATATCGACTTGAGTAGAGTTAAAAATACAGGCTC
Source organism: Bregmaceros cantori (assembly GCA_900302395.1). NCBI lineage: Eukaryota > Metazoa > Chordata > Actinopteri > Gadiformes > Bregmacerotidae > Bregmaceros > Bregmaceros cantori. The sequence goes on along the minus strand of OMKY01230654.1, from coordinate 2,845 downwards.
AGAAACGTACTCAAAAAATATTCTTGAAAGTAAAAAGTACAGGCTCTAAAAATTACTCAAAGTATTTTTGAAAGTATAAATACAAAGTAGAAAAGATACAATTGGATATAAAATGCACTTTTTCAATGCCAGTTTTACAATGTTTGAATGTTTAAATAAATTGTTAAAAACCTAGCCTAACTTACTTCACTTAAGGTTCATAAATATCACTGTCGTACATTGAAATTAACATTTGTTGGCATTACCGCCCCCTACTAGCTCATTCACACTATACATATCCCTACCACCTACCATCGGTGTGCAAAAAAAGTAAGGAGCCTGTTTTGGGAAAATTAAGGAGTAGAAGTACAGATTTTTTTTCAAAGGTCTTTTTATTATTTTTTTTAGATACAGTTCAAAAAGATCACAACAAATACAATAAAGTAAAAAAAACAACAACAATCATTTCACAAGGTCTGAACTCACAATTGAACAAGTTCATGTTGAAAGTGAACTTGACCAACACTAGCAAACATGGGCACTGCCTTACCTTAAACTGTGCTAGAATGACTCTAATCTAGGTAGAAGTTGATTATTACTCTGTTCATTCTATGTGTCAATCTGTTCTGTAATCTTCGGATCAGCTACGATCCAAATGTTCCAGCAGATTTTTCTGGCCCTGGCCATGAGATGATAATTTATTGGCCTTGCATTGACAATAAATTGTAGTAAGTAATACTCATGCTCCTGAGAGTACAATTGACTAATTTCTTGCCTCTGGGACAGGTTTAACCTATATTTCGCATGAGCAATCCTTGCCAAAAGATGTGATTGATTTGTTTTAAGTCCGGGGCGTCATTTAAATTTGGATGGAACTTTCCAGGAAAGTTGGAATGTCTGGATTTGGTGTCTATATGTGAAAAGTCGGTCAATTGGATGCTCCATCGATATAGAACATCTTCTATTGGAGGCTGGCTCTCTGGCGCAGTCAGACTGCTTCATCCAGCCCCATCCAGTCGCCCATCGCTGGCATACTCCGGCATACATACACCGCTCACACTAAACATGTCAATGAAATTAAAAATGGCGATTGCACACAAAAATAATATTAAAAAAGAAAAGCTTCTATTATTTTTTCTATATATGGTGCATCAAATTAGGAGTTGAGCTTAATGACTGGCAATGGTGGCGTGCTCCACAAATCTAATTAGAATCTACTGGAATCTAAGTCTAATGAATTGAATCAAAGAGTTTATGCTAAACAAATGAACATATGAAAATCACATTGTCAACATAGTGGTGAAGGGAATAAATGATACATGTGTTTTTAGTGCATCTCAAAGTATATTTATAACAGAATTACAATACAACTGAAGGTGCAACAGCCATCCAGCAGGGGGTGCAGTGGTCTCCTTAGTGTCCCCCACGCATGGCACCCCCAATCCCTCTTTGCCGGCAGTGAATGACTTCTTGACAAATCACTGTCATAAACTATCAACTGGAAAGGATTATCTACAAACACACGAGAACAGGCAGTGAATCTTACCCTATTTTAGATTCTATACTGCTGCCAAATACAAGTCTCAAAATGGGCATGGTAGACATTGTCGCTGTCTTTTAAAAAAAACTTTAACTGAAGACAAAAATAAGAATTAATGAATTACTAATAAACTACACTGTAAACTGGAAGTATATTATATGTTTAGATTTGAAGTAATAACTCTAAATTTAGTAACAAAAAAGGTATGTTTTACTATAAACTTCCATCATTTTAGACACTGACCGTGAGCCCAATGTGAGCCTATTTGGAGTTGAGTAACTTCAGTGTGCATCTTGGTGCATGCAATTTGCCCAATGATTTGCTATACCTACCACATATTACGGTATCTGTTTATTCCAGTGTGTTTCCCTGTTGCTCAAGATCATAACTCCCCAGGTGAAATGTATTACATTAATTTAACAATGTAATCAGTAATATACTGTAATCAGTAATATACTCAGATTATCACATTTTAATAGTTAAGTAAGCTACTGATAACTTTTAGATTACTTCCAAGTACAATTTTAGTAAAATTGGTTCTACCATATGCAGAGCCCTCTGAATCTGTATTTAATACTTATACCCCATGCAAACCATTATTCTGTGCAAATTTAACTATATATGTAGTTGTAAGGGACTCAGTGAGGGACTCCGTGACCATTTTTTTTGTCATTTGATCATTGTAATCTGATTACTGTGTTTTCCGCACAGTAATCAGACCGGAAGTCTCACTAAACTCCTTTTAATTTTTATCTTTTTTCAAATGTATAAATAATTGACATAAGTCACGTTGTATTATGAGGTACACTAAAGTTTTTTGAGAGAATTAAAGGCTTTTTAAATGTGATCAAATGTTTAATGCGCTTCGTTGCATTGTTCACAAATCTGTGTGTGTGTGTGTGTGCTTTTTGCTTATGTCTGTGCTTGTTCTAACGTTGTAGCCACACCATGATCACATGACCCTCACATGTTCCTGGTGTGCAACACAAATTCAGGTTCACAGTCCACCCTGAGCAGGAGTAACCCTCACTCTCTCTCTTTCTCTCATACTCTCTTTGTCTCTTTTTTACCACCCCCGCTGCCACTTCCGTCTTTGCCTTTCTAGCGCTATCTCTCCCTCACCCTCTGCCCCTTCTCTGCCCCCGTCTCTGTCTGTCTGTCTGTCTGTCTGTCTGTCTCTCTCTCTCTCTCTCTCTCTCTCTCTCTCTCTCTCTCTCTCTCTCTCTCTCTCTCTCTCTCTCTCTCTCCCTCTCTCTCTCTCTCTCTCTCTATCTCTCTCTCTCTCCCTCTCTCCATCTCTCTCTCTCTCTCTCTCTCTCTCTCTCT
>OMKY01230643.1:0-32135 GCA_900302395.1 Bregmaceros cantori | reverse complement strand
GATCCCTAAGTGGCGCATCGCTAGAGCGTATGACTGCGAAACAAAGCATCCCGGGTTCGAATCACGCTTGGAGCACTGCGCAATTTTTTTTTTTTACATGCGTTTGCGCTTTTTTTTTTAATAATTAGGATTGGGAGGGAGTACTTTTGAATTACTTTATAAAAACGTGAATCAAATAATTCCCTGTACACTTTGTCTGTTCATCTCCTAAGTAAGTCATGTGTTCAAAATGTTTAGGGGTTGTTTCAGAACCCTTAAACGTTTTAAACACATGACTTAATGTGCTGCATGAATTTATTATATTAAATATTTTTAAAAAGTAATTCAAAAGTAATCCTGTGTTAGATAACATTTGCATTACTTAATAATCTCACTAAAATTCAAGAGTCTACAGTCATGGAATGAGTGTTGCTGAGACCACTCAGCAGACTCGGATCGGCACTGTGTGACTGACTGGATCGGCACTGTGTGCGGGTTCTGACAGTAGGCCTATTTTACAAGCCTTTGAACTTCTGGCTAGTAAAAAGTTTTATATAAGTTATTGTTGATAATGTTTTTGTCGCAGGATGTTATTGTTGTCATGGCCTATTTGTTAATACCCTAGTCATTCTTAAATGGCTGCTGTTCACTTTCAACTCATTGCACATTTTTTTCCCCGCAAACATTACTTTTTTTGGCAGTGAGGGCTGAGGTGAAGGCCCAGGTGAAATGCTCACGGTTCGCCACTGACTTTACGAGTTTAAACGTTTATTGTGTAATTTTACATTTACTTTCATACAGTTTCCAACTTGCATTAGTATTATGCCTTCATGAAAGTTGCACTTTAGTTTTTGCATTTGAGAGCCAAAACTCAGGGTTTAATAATTTTTCAAATGTCATTTTACTTTCTTACTTTCTAAAACGTTCGACTGGATTCATTTTGCATCAATCTTTTTCCTGTTTCACAAATGTATATGTGTATATGAATACCACGAATTTCAGTTTCACTTTACACCGGGATACAAATTCAGTGGGCATCGCAGAGGTGAAGAGGACTTCCTGTGTCAGCCATTGTGAGGTGTCAAAACATTTTTTTTTCCGAAGACATCTAATTCAGTGGGAGAACACGCCCACTGTGTTATTATTTGGTACTTTATTTAGTCACACATACTATACTATACACTGAAATTCATCCTCCGCATTTAACCCATCTGAGCCAGTGCTTTGGCCAAGGGGAGATTAACTAGAACATGTTTTTGGTGGTGGGGGAAACCGGAGTGCCCGGAGTAAACCCACGCAGACACAGGGAGAACATGTAAACTCCACACAGAAAGGACCTGTCCGGGTTGGGATTCGAACGCGGGATAGCAACTCATTCCATTTAACCATTAACCTCTTTTAGGACTGGTTCTCATGCAAAATGATGGGAATGTTAAAATAAACATGAATTAATTCATTCATTTTATTTTAAGACAGACAGTACAGAGCCATTACAATTTTTAACATGAGATATGAGAAGAGGATTGTACATGACAGGCTTAGCAGTGCTGCTATATTTCACCCGGATGTCTGTGGATGGGGTACAAGTCACTAAAATCAAATGGAAAAACATTTGATTCATCATCATCGGCCTTGAGACATACAAGTCAGTGGCTAATTCCCAATTCACCCCTAGGCCCTCCCCATTACCCATTATCCCTCCGTTTTGTGCGTTCATTTGTAGGGGTAAGGGTACCCCAATTCTTGTTAAGGTAGAGGGGGTAGGGGTAATGGGGAGGGCTTTGTAATCCTCCAAAGGTAGCGGTACAGCCAAGCAGACTACGCTTGGAGGCGTACGAGATATTACAGAATACAATGCGATTACCTGGCAACACAAAACATTTTAACTGGCAGTGCCTGACAAGAAGGAAGTACAGAAATGTAAGTAGCTATTTTTGTGCCATAATGTAACGGTTTTAACAGTTTTAGGTTGGGATTACGGCGCTTTGGAGCACTGAGTGACAGACATCGCCGCTACCCACCCAGTGTCGTTTTGGTTATGTCACCAAGCTGACGGTGGGGGTATCCCAATTCATTGGGGTACAGTTTCAAGCCTGTTTGAAAGGACAAGGGGTAGGGTAGGGGGTAGAAAAATAGAATTGAGATAGGCCCATTGTATCCCATTGGTTCAGAAGCACACATGATCAGATCTGTGAGAAATCTGGAGTTGTATTTCAGAATATTTACAGAGAGCGCCGAGTGAACCAGAGGATCATGGGTAATGAGTCACAGAGCGAGATTATAAAAATGGTGTGCGCTTTGTGTGACAAATTCAGCCACTTCGCTCCGATGCCCCACACAGGCTGCTATACCGACACTGGAAGTACAGTTCATTAAGATGGGACAAGGTGGACAAATTCATTGTTTTTGCCACAACAATGAATGTTATTGATGTAAATGAAAAACGTCCAAGTCAGAAAAACGTTGAAGTGAGGATAAAAAGTAGAATTTAATTTACCGTGCAGACCGGGGGTCGATGGTCCAGTCCAAGCTGACGACGTCATAGTAGGACTTAGACAAATCCTCCAGAGCATAGTGGCCATCCTTAGCAAACACTATCTACAATAATAAACAACACATCAGTAGGGATCAGTAAAACACATTAGACACACACAATGACATAGACAGATACTAATATATTAAAGATCCCAAACTGGAAAAGGCCTTAACTAGATACATATAAAGACATCAGAGAATCCCTAAAATCTCACAGAAATACAAAGAATTTGAGAATATCCCTGACGAGGCAGCATTGCAATATCTCCTAGGAGAGAAAAGTGAATGTGCCTTAATAGCAGCACAATACGTGACTGTGAACGACAACCAGTAGACAGGAGAGAGATGATATGAAAACTATTGCGTCGGGGTCACCAATGTAGAGGTATGTGTGTAAAGGAAGGACACAGCCTCTATCATAAAACCTCTTTATTCAAAGAGAGTCAAAACAGAATGAGAATGGAACACTGAATGCCCCTGTGTGTCAAGCCGACAGCAGAGGGGAGTGTCGATGACATCACAATGAGACACCAGTCCAAATATGGGCATGAATGTGCTGGTCACAGAATGTCAGAGTCCACGTGTGTATGGAATTTCCCCAAGAAATGCGAACCGCTACATTACTTGATAGTACGGATGATAGAAATGCTGAACATATGTATATTACAGACACTATACAGAGTGTACAAGGTTATCGTGTAATAAATAATAATTACACACACACACACACAAAATGTATATTGTTTTTCCATTTATTGACTTTCTGCTGTATACTATGTTATATGTATGCTTTGGCAATGTATGACGCTCATTACCATGCCAATAAAGCCATACTTCATCATTTGATTAGTGAGTGATTTGATTGATTTAGAGTTTTTAAGGCCCCATGGGAACCATGTGCGTAGTTTGCCCCTGTATCGGTATTTTTGACGGTATATTATACAAGAAAAAGAAAGTGCTGTATATTCATAGCTTGATCACGGAAATGTCAGTGGGTGATCAGTGAACATCAGTTTCAGTCACTACACAGTCAACTGGAGGACTCACCATGGGGACGTTTTGTCCCTTCTCCTTCATCCCGTCCTTCACTCTGCGTCCGATGTCATTGATGTACGGCAAAGCAAACTCCTTGAATTGCACCGGACCCAGGAAGCCTGCATCGCTCTCAAAGACCTGGAGGGCCTGAGGTTTACACAAATAAGCCCCGTTTACATGATACCAAAAAGCGAAACACCACCAGCCAGCTCTCTTTCTCTCTCTCCGCCAACAGCTGCGGGCCGTCCTCCCTTCCCCAGCGGACCCGAGCGGGGGGGTTCATGACGAATCTGAATACCCGAGCGGGGGGTTCATGACGAATCTGAATACCCGAGCGGGGGGTTCATGACGAATCTGAATACATATGTATTCAGATTCGTCATGAACCCCCCGCTCGGGTCCGCTGGGGAAGGGAGGACGGCCCGCAGCTGTTGACGGAGAGAGAGAAGTGTTCATTTATACAGGTGAAGCGGATTATATTTGATCCGCCTAAATTAAATCAGATCCAAAAAAGTGTCCATGTGAACGGGACCAAAACTGCTTAAGGGTTAGACCACCCCAATAACAACAATAATAATACCTGAGCTCCAGCGTCCACCTGCCCCAGCAGGTAATCCACCACGACGTTGGTGAGCATCTTCAGCAGCATGTGGCTGGCCTCAGGGTGGCGATACAGCCAGGCCTTAGCCTTGGACAGAGTCTTGGAGCCTCCACCCTCGATCATATAGGCCATCAGTGTCCACTAGGAGACAGAGCATTCATTCATCGTCCACAAATGGAATGCGTCACATGGTATGGCTGATGTCATTACCTGCAGGTTATGTTTTCGGTCGCATTGGTTTGTCCCCAGGATAACTGAAAAAGTTGTGCACGGATCTGGATGAAATTTTGTAGAGTTGTTGGAAATGACCAACAGAAGAAGTGATTAACTTATCTGTAGCCTATAAGTAACATAATCATACTTCATCACCAACTTACCGATAAATTGCTGCCGCTTAACACGGTCACGTGACCAGACTTCCAGGTCGCGGTGGCTGCTGGGAAATGTAGTTGGCTTGTGCTGAGCATGTTCGCCGGTGGTGTCAATCGCAGTAAATGTCTTTGGGCAAGACACTGAACCCCAAATTGCTCCCAATGGGTCGTGATGAGGGCCTTGAAAGGCAGCAGCCGCCATTGGCATGTGAATGTGTGATTGAGAGTTCACTGTAAAGCACTTTCAGTGCCACTATGTGGTAGAAAAGCGTTATATAAATGGAAATCTTTCTTTCCTTCCTTCGTGTGTGCAACTCACCGGCGCGCCGGAGAATCCGATGAGCGGGACTTTTCCCTCGATCTTGTGTCTGGTCAGTGTGATGGCCTTGAACACGTAGTCCAGTTCCTTTGTGACGTCAACCTTGGACTTCAACCTCTGAAGGTCCTCAGGCCCCTTCAGAGGATCTGGGAAGGTCGGACCTTTGCCCGGAACCATCTGCACCTCCATGCCCATGGCCTGGTGAGAGAGCGAGGGAGAACGCATTATTCACGTACTCCCTACCAGGACCTTTTCCATGACAGGTTGAGGAACCGGGCCAAAAACATAGTAGGAGACCCCTCCCACCCAGCACACCACCTTTTCTCCTTCCTCCCCTTGGGAAGGAGCAACAGTGCCCTGCGCACCAAGAACACAAGACTGAAAAACAGTTTCTTCCCTCAAGCAGTGATGCTTTTGAACGCAGGGGGTGGCCCTGCCTGATATGATGATATGTCACGTGTATAGACTCCATGGCAGAGCCACTTTATAATTTATGTGTTATTTTTTCTTCTTACGTTATTGGCCTTGTTCACTATCTGCTGATCTTGAGAGAGTAGTTGCGTGCCCAACTAAAATTCCATGTGTATGTACTTGAATCTTGAATCACTACATTTTATGGTTCGATAAAGGATTTTTGGGGGGGGATTTTTTTTTGACTAGGTAAAATGGTGCGGTACCAGGCAAGACAGTCTTTCGGTAATGCTCATGGTCGGATTGGGATGTTATAAAACTACTATGGAACAGAAGGAAGATAATCTTCTTCTTTTTTTCCATTTAGTCAATTGTCTTCTTGATGCTGTTGCCGTGTTGTTAAAGAAAAAAAAAAACATCAGACCCTTGAATGAAATAAAAAGTAAATTGATTTAATATTGACCAGATCAGTCAATCAAATAAATTATTAATTTATAAGTATTCAGTATCAATTAAACATCATCATCGCTATAGGCGCGTTAATGTCATTCTCAGAAATGATCGGTCTCCATCACAGCTGGATATGGGTTAGTCCAAATGTTGTTTCCTCGCCGCGGCATTACGGGTCAACTCTAAGTCTAAAACTAATCCCACCCCTAACCCCTAACTCCGACCCTAAACCTAACCCTAACCCCAACGCTGAACCTAACTCCTACCTTAACCCCTTTCCAAGAAACCCCAATCCTGACTTTTGTCACGAAACAACCTGCTTCCAGCTGGGATATGCTGTAATACGTGCGGCCTAATACATCCATGTGGTGGTGGTGGTGGTGGGTGGCCCAGACAGTTATGATGATAACGATGATTATTAACGATAAAAAAACAACATCACCTGTGGGATGACCAAGATGTCTGAGAAGATGATGGAGGCATCAAAGTCAAACCGTCTGAGGGGCTGAAAAACAACCAAAGACACGCAACCGTAAGGATCTAGGGAAGAGGAAGTGTGTTCTGTGGGACTGTAGCGAACCTAAACCAGTGGACAGGGCTCCAAACAGGTTCAAGGAACGAAAAGAAACAGAATTTTACAAGGAGCGGAAACGGAAAAAAGATTTCTTCAAATGTTCCTGAACAGAAACTGAATATTGTGAAATCCATAGAACCGTCAAAAACGTTGTTTTTTTCCGTTCTCTATATATTTTAACATATATCTTATGTCTGGGAGACTATTTCCGGTTGTGCATCCATCCAACTTTCACCGTCAGTCATCAAGCCCCATGCATCAGTGGCTCCATCTTGTGGACAGATGAGGAAGCGAATGTAATGGCATTATTACAGTTGCACTGAAGTTTGAAATTTCACCAAATATATTTTGTATGAACTATATCTAAATTTAACGTTGCACAATATAAGGAACTTTAAGAACGAACAAAATGTTTGTGTTCCGAGCCTTTTTCATTTTTTTTTTTTTCAGACCACATCATCAAGATTCCCCAAAAAGAACAAACCGCCGTTGATTCTTGACCAACGGCAGTGGCACTTACACTGGAATGCTAAAAAAAACGGGTAATGGACACACCGAGCCAACCTATTACATTAATATACAATTAACTGGGGTCCGCGTTGGCCAAGTGGTTATGGACACCGCACCTAACGCGACCCCATTCATGTTGGTGGCGCTGTGTCTACCGCAGCGTCCGCAGTGTGGAGAGTTCGACTCCGCTCGTCGACTGGTCTGCAACGTCTACCCCTGATCTCTTCAACCCAGTTTCCAACTAATCCTATCCAATAAAGATGGAAAAACGGCATTGATGCCGGAAGAAATAACTTTAAAAAAATAATAATACAAATTTTTAAAAATATATATGTATACAATTGACTGATGAAAATACGGGTGTTTAAGACGTTTAAGTGTTTACATTTCAGTTTCTGAATTTGCAGACCTAGTTTCAATGAAAAGGGTGCTGCCACACTCGTCAGCATGTTGAATTGTTGATGTTAAACAAAGTGGTGCTAACCTGCAGAGTGAGCTCGCAGCATGCCTCTGGGGACCGGCACGTGTCGAAGAAGTCCTTTCCAGCGCGGAACTCACGGAACTCTGGAAACACCCAGGGAGAGAGCAACCTGGTCACCAACGCACTAGGGCTGTTTATTCAAAAAAATTCAAAATCCGGGGGCACGCGGTGGCAGAGTGGTTATAGAGCGCACCCCACCTGTGACACACAGGTCGAGCAGCGCTGCGGGTACTATCCTCTCTCCGCCTTTCAGCAATGTCTCCCCCTCCACACTCTTCATCCCAGTTTCCGATTTAATCCTGTCAATATTTCTCTCAATTAAGAATGAAAAACTGTGCTATCGATTTTAAATGAACAAAACCATTGTAATGTTATTATGTCTTATCTCACATGATTTACTGTGTTAGGAAAAATAGTTTTAATGGGAGATTGGAAAAATTAAACAAATCTGAAAACAATTTTTGTTGTACAGAGATTAGTCATGAGCATGAGCGCTAACTTGTGCTAACTTTGCTAAGTGTACCTGGTAGGTAGCGACCGGCCTGTCTCATGCTAGATGCTAAGTGCTAACTTTGGTAATTGTCCCTGGTAGGTAGCGGCCGGGCTGTCTTATGCTTGGTGCTAAGCGCTAACTTTGCTAAGTGTTCCTGGTAGGTAGTGACTGGGCTGTCTCATGCTAGGTGCTAAGTGCTAACTTTGCTAAGTGTATGTGGTAGGTAGCGACCGGCCTGTCTCATGCTAGTTGCTAAGTGCTAACTTTGCTAAGTATACCTGGTAGGTAGCAACTGTCCTGTCTAACGTTAGGTGCTAAGTACTAACTTTGCTAAGTGTACCTGGTAGGTAGCGACCGGCCTGTCTCATGCACCAGACCGGTACATGCGGAGTCTGTTCTCCCTGTGCAGCCCGAAGAAAGGTGTCATTCTTCAGCTGGGGGAAATCTGTCGGTCTAGGAAGAATCAGGCAGATATCTTTAGATATTAGTCACTAATTTACCAAAGACAAACCTGGTAAAGCAGCTTTTTGAACCAAATGCACTGTGAGAAAACCACTGGGAAATATATCTAGTGGTCGTGTTGACTTAGAAGACTGTGAAGGAACTTGAAAAATCCAAACAGCATAAGAGATCATGTGGCTGGGGCGACTTTGGAGGACAGTTTAAAAACTTGAAAATATATATCTGCGGTGAATTCTATAAAACTTAACATTGAATTGTTTAACAAAGTGACAGTCTAGCGTTCTACTGCCAGTCATTTTTAGCAGACAGCTGTTGGACCTCAGCGACATTGACAGATATCCATCACGTCATATCGGGCTTATCTGGACCTCGCAGAAAGACAACGGTTAGCTCGGCCACACCACGGGTAACCATGAGATTAGCAAGTGACATGTTTCAACGCTTCAAGGACATGTTTTAAGTAATTTTGCATTACCTTATGGAAAACCTGTAACTACGTGTGTACGATTTTGGCAAAAAATAAAATCCCGATTTGAGTCTTTGAAATCTTGATCTTCGATTTGTTTTCCGATTTCTTGAGGGAAAAAAAAGGACAACATATATCAAAATTAGAAGTTTCATATTTCAAACTTTGCAAATGTGATTTTTTTAATTAGAGACACCCCACCCCTTGGCTTAGGATTAATACAATTATCAATTATAAACATTTTATTCACCCATATAACTTCAAAACAGACCAGTAAAATCATTATTATCAATGTTAAAAAGGAAATGCGATTTGACGATTTCACGCTTTCAAAAATCCTCTGGACAAAATAATCCGATTTCAAATCGATTTTTTTGCACAGACGTAGCTGTGGCTAACGATTATTTTGGTTAATCAATTAATAAAAATGGCTGATTAATCTGTTCATTTTAGAATTCGTAATGATTATCAACCTGAAACGTTATTAATATTGATGTCTCACTATCTCCACTCATTGCAGATTGCACACTAACGTGCAATCTCTCTATATACACAATCTCTCTACTCCTCTGTGCCATCCTACAACATATATACACCGGTATATATTGGTTTTTCAACCAAGCTTACTTATAATCTTCACTGTATTTTTGTTTGTGGGTTTAACAATGCCCTAATCCTAGAGGGGGTAGTGCAGGGCTAGGAAGCTAGGAATGGCAAGTGGCATTGGGAGCAAAATATAAATATATTAAAACTCATTAGAGCGGAGGACGGATCAAACATGGAAACTAGTAAATCACTGCCGGTTAATCGATTAGCAAAATTAGTTGGCGACCGATTCAATAAAATCGATTACCATTGTTGTATCAGCTCTATTTTATACTTCAACAAACGGCATGGGGGAATCTGTGAATGTGATTGTTCCGAAATCGCTATTAAATCGCCTTTTTCAGAAAAATTAAAGGTCGTTTAGGGGTTAGGGTAGGGGTCAGGATTAGGTTAACCCCCAAAACCCATGACTTGGCTAAAAATTGGGATTTCGGAATATTTGGAGGGTGTAACCGGTTTATTTGGAGGGTTAGGCTTTGACTTTGTCCAAGGAAATTTTGAACATTGTGTAGAAAGAAATGAAGAGGAAGTATCCGATGCACGTCCATTGTTCTAGTGTCATTGTTCCACTGTCATTACGCAAGGGAAAGGGGACGAACGTGGAAAAGACATTTGATACATGAATTATTGCACAAGTAAATCTACTTGCTTGCTAAGATGCTAGAGATAAATTAAAACCACAAAACAGTCACGTAATAACAGGCAAGTGACCATTCGAGATGAGTTTGTCAGGACAGTCAGGCCAATACAGATCAACCGATTATAGAGAGAGGGCAAATGCTGAGAGCCGATATAAAACCCATATACTGTACTTTACATAGGTCAGTTTTTATGGTTTTTGAACCGGAATGAAAATAAACTTTGAAATTTGGCACATACAATCATGAAATTGTTTTGCATTGTACTCATGGAGTGCGCTCCTTTCTTGAACTTTATTCAAGACTGAACATTTGCACTTGTTCGCTAGTCCCCAGCGAACATGAATAATTATCATTATCATCATAATTATCATTAGCATTTTTATTATGTATTATTATCATCATCATCATCATCATCATCATTATTATTATTATTATTATTATTAATAATAATAATAATAAAAGGGAACAGCCTTTTCAGAACAGTAACAAAACAATAACTAAATGGAATATAGCAAATATAACGTATAAAAGAACCCTGTGTATGTATGATCGAATTAATTTTATTTTAGGACAGAGTACATTACAGACTTGGCAGAACTGCTATATTTCACCCAGCGAGAGGGTACATGTATTTCGGGTTCATTTTCAGTTTTAAAATCGTTTTCCTAAATTTCCTAAATTAACTAACTTTCCCTTTGACAGCAAGCGGCAGCGTAGTCGGTTACTTGACATCTAGCAGCGGCTAGGAGACAACGTCCCGTAGGGACTTATAATTAAACAAAAAAAATGAATTAATAAGTTTGATTTGATTAGAATTTAACAGCTGGGTAAAATATAATACTGAGACTCAGTATCCCTACGTGTTGGTATGAAAACATTTAAAAGTGGAGTTATTATTTTTTTTTAATCTATTTAGTTTGATAACACCTTGCATAAGCGCAGCGCAGGGGCAGAAAAGTGCAAATAGTTAACTTTATCCAGCACTTTATTCATCTTGTCAGATGGAGACGAACTAAACCTAAGTCAGCAGCAGTACTTACAGGATGAGCTGGTCCTTGCTCATGCTGATGATCGTCCGATCGCGCGGTGAATGAGGACCGATGATGGCAGCGGTTGCAGCAAGGGGGCGTGCTGCCGCCGACCACAGGGCGCGGCCATGTTGACTTCGATCACGTGACGCTACCGCGTGAAGGTCACGTGATCAGAAGGCGGGAAGGTTTTCATAATCATTATTTAGGCTGTGTCCGAAATTAATTAATAATTAATAATTATATTTTATAATAATTTTGACGGCGCCAATTCAAGTGTCCGAAAACTCGGCCGTTGCTGTTGAGTGCACTATAAGTGAGGACACAGCGTGTTTTTCATTCAAATGTTTTTCTTCTTCATTGTCCGCCTAATAATAATAATAATAATAATAAAATTACATTTTCAGTTTGCTTCTGGAACAGCTGAAGAAATTTGTGTTAATGTTTCCGCTCCTCGTAAAATTCTGTTAGTTTTCGTTCTATGAACATGTTCAGAGCCCTGGTTAGTAAAAAAAAATCCAGATTTTTATCTGCAAAACCCCAATCTGAGATTGATTTTTTTTTTTACGAAGAACCCCAGGCCCCCTTTTTATAAATACATAATTTCATGAATTGTATTACATATTTCTAATTATATTAAATATTTCTAAATACATCCAAACATCAAAGTATAATTTACAGCAGAACCAGCAAAACCACAGCGACTCATTGTGTTGCCGCAGCAAACATTTAGTACAAAATTGACGTACTGCAATTATTATATATTATTAATTATTACATATAAGGTTTTTTACATATTTTAAAGATCCTAAAAACAAAAAACAGTAAAGAGGACAACGTGGAACAGATATTTAAAGAAGGTAACAGACAGTTTATTCTAAAAACAGATACATATTCACAGTGACACCCCAAAATATTTCTTGAGACAACAGGGTGAAGGGCCAGGTTTAAGCTTGAAATGTAACACTGACAACTTCCACTGCAGTATGTTAGAATGATCTCAATGGCATTATAGCAGCACGGCAAAAAAAGTCCATAACCTCCGGTTGTAGCAGACTGTGCACAAACATGGGTCAGCCTCCTCTAGAGCTTCTGTTTGAGGTCAATGGTTCGAGTGCTGAACACTAGTAGGTGATGCTACGCCAACGTTTGGGTTATCGGCTTATTTTACCTTCCACGGATCCTTCAAGTCATGATAGGCTGAGCTGAAAGCACTTGATTGTGAGGGTGCTGCTTGGAATTAGGGACTTTAAGCAAGCACGGTTTTCACAACGGCACCCGGAACTTGATCGGCGCTCCACTGATCGAGACCTGAGCCGTACTGCCGTAGGCTGATCTACTACGTGGAGAGAGGCAACCTGTACAGTCGACTACGCCTGAGTCTTCAATGAGCCGTGGAGGGCGAATTTAAATTATAATATTAAAAAATGTACTTTATAAGTGGATTCATTCCTGAATCCCTTCTTAATTAGACCTATTTGACAAACCCATAAATACAAGATTTTATTTTTTATATTTTTCAGATGGACATTTATATTTCATTATACAGTAACAAGAACTCCTCCTGTGAAATTAAGAGATTTCCAAGTACATAAAGCAACTCCTCTCAAGCTCCCTTGAATGACATTTTGAAAAGGAACAGGACCCAATTTTATTGTATTCCGATCTTGTATGTGGTAAACAGCGGATCAGACAGCGTCCGCCGCAGCTGCGGCAATCTGTTTAACGATTACTGTGGATACGACGGCGACTCAAACCTGTGGGAGAAGGGGGTCGATTACAGTGTGCCGTCGCCGTGCATGCTTAAAGTCCCTATTATTACCATGAGTGAAATTGGGCCTCAGTTTCAGTTTGCATAGTGGTGAGTTCATTCATTTTTCTTTGAGTGAGTAGTGAGCTCCGGATGACAGACCAATCACACCAGAAATCAAGGGGCAGTATAGAAACCAATAAAAAAGAAGAAAGAAGAAGAACAGTAGTTAACACAACAGCGGTACATGTAAAGAGACGACATCCGTCTGTATTATGGGCACCAAATCTCCTGTCGCCGCATTCAACTTACAAGACTAAACGATGTCAGAGAAAAAAAATATAAAACTACTCTAAAATTAACTTTATTTATTTTGCTAACTTCTCTACAGAAAAACGCATGATTTGGCTTACATGACAGTGACTGAATGTATTTAGCATTTTATGAGAAAATTAAGTCACATATCACCAATACATCTATTCAAAGCGGTGTTCACCCCCGCCGCCATTTTTTTTCTCATGAGCAACTGACCCTAGAGAGTTTCTATTACCGGTCTCCTCTTTACATATATACTCTTAGGTTAACATTAAAACTAGAAGGAAAAATTGTGCAAGTTAGTGAGAGGCTGCATTCATTTATGAAACTACTTTTGTTAAACCTTTTGTGAAACAGTTGAAAATTGAAATATACACATGCATAGACAAAGATATAGATTGTGACGTCACACCTCCAAAAATCTGCCCGTGTGAGCAGTACCCTCCTGTCGGGCAGAGTTGCATGGATACCTGTGGAATTGATACATTTCTGCACGTGCACGGTGTGCAAGCGCTGCTGAATGCTGACATGCCTGGGAATCGCTACGTTAAAGGCTGTCGGGCATCATCGCGCAAAAAATCTGAGTTACATTTCTTTCGTTTCCCCAAATGGAGCCCCAAGTCACCGCAATCAGAGGAGACTAAAAGACGCTTGCTTGGCTGCTGCTGGACAACACAACCTGACCATCGACTGCATTCCCGGACGGGATGAATGTGTTCACTACGTTTCCATTCAGGTGCCATTCAAGTTACCCAAAATATTTGTCAAATGAGTATCTAGTAATAGTAGTATTTCAATGTTGTGTTTCTTTCGTACCGAGATGGTGCGTCCGAGATGCCTCACAACACTGCGTGTAGAACCATGTGACCACGTATGGACCAGTGGGATGGCTGCATTATCGCGGAGGCATTTGTAGCTTAATGGAACAGTGTACAGGTGCACACTGCCGCACCCGGTCGACATTCGAACTGGGAGCGGCTGTTGACATTCGAGGCCGCTCTTACTACGTATAATGAGCTCTTCTGCAACCAATGCGTTGTGTTTGGAAGTGGACTCGAACACAGGTGACATAATCGCTCGTCCCTAATTCACTTGGATAGTGAACAATGGTACGCCCCACACCTCGGCAAGAAAGATAACAAGTGAGCTTGGTTGAAAAACCAATGTCATAAGCTAGGAGGGAGTAGTAGGCTGTTCCATGCTGATGCTAATATCAAAATGTGAAACACTTTGTGATATTAATAACATTTCAGGTTCATAATCGTCCCCATTTCAAAGGGAAAATGAAAAGATCAATTGTCGATTTCTGCCTCCCAACCATTGACACTCTGTATTCCTCCAGAACTTCTGATCACTTCCGACCCCTCCCACCCTGGACAGTCTCTGTTTTGGTAAGAGGTTCCGATCGATTAGAGTCAACCTCGCACCTCAGGGACAGCTTCTTCCCTGCTGCCATGCGGCTACTGAGCGCCAGGTAGCTCCTGTGTGTCAACACTGCACTAGCCACTTTCTGTCACTAGCACTCCTTTAATTGTCACTGGGCAAAACCACAAACATTCTGCAATGTGTCTTGTATATAGACTGTCCCCCATGTACATAGATCCTAGATCCCTTAATTGCCTTGTTACATGTTTGTGCATTGTCTTCATGTCTAGCACCTGTACAAAGAGAAATTCCTAGGCTGTGATGTTGTATCCTTGACAATGGCAATAAACACATTCAGATCTTCACACCTGTCATCAGGTATAAAAACGGCAGTGTGACACTCATTGGATCTAAACAGAGGTAAGTCTTTGAAATAATAAAAATGTTGCTGTGAGGCGCGTGTGCTAGCCGATGGGCAAGGACACCTTCTGTGTGCTGAGGATTCCGGCCAGTCCCTGCTTGATCTTCAAGAATAGACGCTTGAACTCCAGTCCATCGCCCTGAAGTAGACACAGAGAGTGACAGAGGTTCATAATCCAGTAACCAAAATTAAAATATCAGCATTAGTTATGCATAGAGATGCATAATATACAGTATTTTTGGCCCAATATTTGCATGAAAAAAAGCCAATATAGGAAAAGATTGTTAACAATTTTGGAAATTGGTCAAATGACTAAAGCATAACTCAAGTCTGGTATGTTGCATCTTGTTGAAAACATCATCGTTGACATCTGTTCTAATCATCGCCATCAAAATTGCATTAATAACATCTGTTAGAAAGACTTTTTAGCAGACATGTCAACACTTGATTCTTAACCTGAAATATTACTTAAACTGACTTATTTCAATTAGGTTTGGTAGGATATATAAATCGGTTGGCATCAGTTGTCGGAAATTAAGGGGTTAGACAACATCAGGACATTGGATATTGACTAAAAATCAAAGGGGCGTGTAGTGGCAGAGTGGTTAGAGCGCGTCCTGTAGACCGCGCAGTGGCACCGATTCTAATACCGGCTCCCCTGACTCTTCAGCCCCGTTTTTGATTTAATCCTGTCACTGTGTCAATAAAGAATGAAAAATGGCAAACAACAATTTTGTATCTCTAGTTACATGCGAAAAAATATGCCACACCATACCAAGCAATACAGTGACCCTACAACCACCAAGAACCAAACTTCAAACCAGACCACAATATTGACTCTTTAGAAAAGACCTTTCTTCACCTGTTGTGCTGATGTGCTTCTTAACCTGTTTTTTATCTGTTTTGATGTGTTTTTAAAACTCGTTTTTATCCCTTTGTCGCACCTTGAGATGAAAAGTGCTTTATAAATAAAAATGTGTTATTATTATTATTATTATTAAAATTATAAGTTCGTGATAAAGTTATGACCTGTAAACTCAATATATCGTATGCAAACTTGCATGTATTATTCGGGAATAGCTAAACTCCTCAACTAAGCTGTACAGCTCAAAGTCAGCCGAGCACGCCCTGCATGGAATCTGGCGACACTCACAAAATCATGAATCTTGTTCGTCGTGCTGTTCAGTTGGTAAAATTGATGAAAATGATGTTTTGCAACACCCCAGCCATGAAACTACCTTGGACAGTCTGAAGTCCAGCAGGACCTTCTGGTTCATTTCGAACAGATGAACCTTGAAGATGAGCTTGTTGCTGCGTTTATCCTGAGTGCTCACCAACATCTGTGGAGAAACAGGGAAACGGAATGAACTTTTGTAGTGAAACTTGCAAGCATCAAATGTTCCGTAGCTGATTTAGTATGAAACACCCATAGCTGTCAGTATGGACTTTGATATTAGAACAAAGTTCACAAGAAAAGTGTAGCTTCAAATGTGAATATTGTAAATACTTGAGTTAGATCAAGGGCTGTACAAAGAAATTGTTCCGAAATCCAAACTGGATTATGGAATTTGATTTTGTAAAATATAGAATGATTTTTTAAAATGTGTTAATCGTAAAATTGGCTCCAATGTTTTTCAGGATAATTGCGGTACGTCAATGTCGTAACTGATATAGTACGGAAGCGCGATGCGCCACAGTAGTTTTGCTGGTTGTGTTTATACAGTGGAAACTGCTTAGGCATAATGTTTGTCACGACCTGATTTGATCACTATAAGCGGCTGATCACTAAAACCGAAGTTACATAATTTTTTAATGTTTTATTATTTTTTTATGTAGAATATTATCTTAAAGCCATCTGTATGTTTTTCGAAGAGAAAAATGAAACTAAACAGATACTTTCCGCATATACTGAATTTTATTACAGCATCGTGCAAGTTTGTACAGAACAGCACTCTGCGCATACATCGGCCTGGACCAAACCTCCAACGGCGGGCGACACGGCCGCACCGCGAGCCAAGCTTTTGGAGAGTGTCCTCGAGGACGCTCGATCCGCAGGGACAAGCACGCCGACATAGGCGCCAATGGAGGGGGCCCTCGACCCGTGAGGGGAGGAGGAGCAGGCTCTCAGTAAGGACCGCAGCCCAGTTGTCAATTCTTTACCTTAGCTAGCTGGCGCCCAGAAAGGAAACATGGTAGTAAAAAAAAAAATCATTTAAAGATTATTTTCACCCATATTTACATTTATGGCCAAAAATGTATGTATTTGTATGGAAGTGATTCCGTCTCAAGCCTTTTAGATCAATATAAGCGGTTGATCACTATATCCGTGATCACTATAAGCACATTACACTGTACTTGGATATTTAGATGTATTTAGATATATTTAATAAAATTCATGAAAATGTATATATTTTAGAGCTGAAACGATTATTCAAACTATTCGAGTACTCTGATCGAATCGAATACCTGAATATTTTTTTGTGCCTCGAGTAATCGCCTTTTTTTGAGGGTCGGCGGCGAGCACAGCGCAGGGTGAGGATTAACCATAGACTGTATATAAACGCTGCTACTGCTGCCGCCCGCCCTCCACTAGAGTGGCGTGAACAGCCCTTATCACTGTCTGCGACGAATATCCCGTTGTCTGCTGTCTCAAGTTCGCAACATGCCTGCCATTTTAAAATATATAATATATAAATATTTTTTTAGAGTGACATCTATTAATTAACAACTTATTAATGAAAAAGTAAATTACGTGGACATGAATTATTTTCTTTTGTATATTCATGATTGCTACTTAACTTAAACATTTTTTCCCCCAAATAATCGATTCGAATCGAAACAAGATGGTAGAATAATCAATTACTAAAATATTCAATAGTTGCAGCCCTAATATATTTAAAAGTATAATCATATTAAACGCATGACCAATGTTGTTAACACTCTCAAATGTAAAATTTGAGAGAAACATTTTCAATCACAATGATCAGATGTTTATCAAAGCAGAATTACTTCTGCATAGTGCTGTGTACCTCATTGGTGCAGGTGTGCTTGCAGGTCATCCCCAGGCTCTGGCAGGTGGTGGTCAGTGTAGAGAAGGACTCCTCCACATTCTTTGTGGTGAAGAACCGCGTCATGCGGCGCACTAACCGCTGCCATGGAGTCTAGAAGTACACGGTGAAATAAAGACAGCGAAACAGTCAGCATTTCCAGAAACTTCTGCATAAAAACAATAGCTCCGTTTACGTGGACACTTTTTTGGATCTGAATAAATTTAGGCGAATCAAATATAATCTGCTTCACCTGTATACATGGACACACACATCTATATATTCTCTCTCTCTCTCTCATATTATATATATATATACATATACATACATATATACATACATATACATATATACATACATATATATACATACATATACACATACACATACACATACACACACACACTAGCAGAAGCAGCCAATTGGTCCAACATGTGACCACTCGGTGAGTAACTTCAAGTCGGATTTTGACTGGATTTCATCAATATTCATGCAAAGCGCTGAACGAAGCAAGTTGGGTGATGTGTAACTGTCACAGAGTGACATCTAGTGGTCGGATTTTGAACCGGAATGCGTTTTGTGTGACCCACCTTGGTCCACTGCGATAACTTTACGTAGGCAACATACAGACACCGGAAGTGACCTTAAGAAGGACGCGACAAAATGACTCCGCCCCGCGTTTCGCTCGTAAACCCCATCTATTGACTTGTTTATTGTGACAAGGCTAGGCTGAAGAAGCTTACAGAAAGACGTACCTGGCTGGCACCGGGAGTGGCCATGAGCTGTGGCTCCAGCAGCATGTGTTCAGGGCGGGTGGGCTGCGAGAAGCTCAGGGCGATGCTGGCTCCCACAGGGAGACGGGCCTCCAACGGACCTGCTCCTAGAGCGGGCAGATCTGGCTGGGACATGGAGAACAGTCGCTCCTCACTGTGACAGCATAACAATTAACAACACAAATTAGAACAACTAGTACTTTCAGTCACCAGTTACTGAAATAACGTGGGTTAATGAAATGTAACCGACTCACGTCTGCATTATCCTGATTGACTCCAAGCTAGAGGTATCCGATCCTCAGATCAGTGATCGGGGGCCGATCAGACATTTTTCCAAGGAGCGGGACTCATGATTTTGTCCTGATCGGCCGATTTTGAAATTGACAATTGTGCCAAATAGTTTGGGTACTACCAATTTTTGCAGGATCAGATCTCGGTATCAGGATTCCGTACTGGAGATCGGGATCGGCCGATGCTTAAAACCAAAGGATCGGGATCAGAAGCAAAAAATGCATGATCGGTGCACCCTTACTCCAAGCTGTGACATCATCGGATGTCCCCTCCCATCATCTATAAATGAGTGATGCTTCTTGACACTTGAATACTTTATTCCAGACTAGGGCTGCAACAAACGATTATTTTAATAGTCGATTAGTTGCCGATTATGGAAATGATTAATCGACTAATCGGTAGAATCAGATTATTCTTCACCAACATATATACAAAGATTAAGTTGCTTCCTCTGACACTAACTCATTACATGTAATTTATACCGCAATATTTTCAAGAATTTCTTCATATTCATGTTTTTTTAAAACAATTGTCTATTTAATGGTTCATATTTTCGTGAATTATCAATTAGTATGACATTTTGTCGATAAACGGAGGAATATCAGCACAAAACTGCCGACAATAACAATGACTAATTTCTTTGCGATTATCGATTAGATTAGTTGTCGCTTACTTTTATAATCAATTAGTCACCGATTAATGGAATAATAGTAACATAAAAATAAAAACATAGAAAGCGCACACACCCAAATGCAGCAATACAGATACGAAATCACCCCACATTAGAGTAGTAGAATTGTCAAGTATCTGTACTTTTAGAAGTACTTTTTACTTGTACTCAGATATTTAACAAAAATATCAGTACTTATACTCCTTACTTTTCCCAAAACAGGCATGTTGCGGGGTAGCACGTCGGGTACGACGTTGGGGTTAGTAGGGGGCGGTAATGCACCGAGTACGGTACCGGTTAATACGTAGTTTTCTTTAAGTATCTGGCTGTGCCGCTCAAAAAAATACATATCGCCTGTAAAGTGGGAAATTATTTTATTCTTCTTTGTTTATTATACTTTCAAAATACTCAGTCTGCACTCTTTACGTTCCTCTAGTCGATATTTTGGATCAGTACTTTGTAGACGTGAGTTGTTGTTTTTTTGCAAATGTATTTTACTCAAGTAAGAAATCTCTGTATTTTACTCAAGTAAGAAATCTCTGTACTTTTGCCATCTCTGCATATAAACCACTGATCTACAGACAAAAAACAACCACAAAGATAGTCAGAGTTTGGACTAAGGGAACCACCTTAGCCCTGCAAGGTTGCTTTGAAGACACAGACTGAGGAGTTTTGTGCACGAAGACCTCTAGACTGAAAAACAGTTTCTTCCCTCAAGCAGTGATGCTACTGAACGCAGTTGGTAGCCCTGCTTGATATGCTGTCACATGTATAGACTCTACGCCGGTGTCACTTGTGTTTTTCTTCTTTTGTTCTTGACCTTGTTTACTAGTGTCAAGTGTCAATCTTGAGAGTTGTTGCATGCCCAACTAAAATGCCATGTGTGTACTGCTATCATGTATATGCAATATGGTGAATGAATCTTGAATATTGAAATTAATCTAAAGATTAATCTTGTGTAATTGTTGCTCGATGTGATTATACTGGCAACCCATTGAGTACTAAATGAATGGTTAGATGAAGCCATAGTACACTAAACAGTAGCTACAACTTGTACAAGTAGATTCATTTCATAGGACCTTGTGTTGCGGGAGATGTCCGTGTCGGAGCCCACGCTCTTCTCTAAGGGACCTGGAGTGAAAAAAAGTTACACTAACCTTTTAGTGTAAGCTTAAAGGGATAGTTAATTGTTTTACATGAATCTGTATGGCATCAAGTAGACGAGTGACAAGCATTCTCTCTGACTTACCCCATTAAGTGTTCCTGTTCCAGAACATTAAAAAAATATATATTTTCAGGTTTTGTTTCTGTTCCCTAGAAGAAGAAAAAAAAGGTTCCCGGTTTTCGTTTCTTGGACCGGTTCAAAGCCCTGGTTAGGCACTACCACCCGCAACCTGCAATGGC
The DNA here is from genome assembly GCA_900302395.1 of Bregmaceros cantori. NCBI lineage: Eukaryota > Metazoa > Chordata > Actinopteri > Gadiformes > Bregmacerotidae > Bregmaceros > Bregmaceros cantori. Next base: position 11,137 of record OMKY01230643.1, on the reverse strand, counting down.
ACCTCACATGGCGTTCCATGCTACAACCAGGCATAGGGATGGGATGATTGTAAAATTTCACATTGTGATTTTAATGTTCAATAGTTGCGTTGTCTCCTATTCATCATTTGTGTTCTAAACATATATAGACGCACGACAAAAAAATGAATTTCAATGATGATATGATTCTTAAGGCCCATTCATACCTCATGTAAACTACGGATAAGTTTGGAGCGGTTCACACATTCTCGCCGGCAATTACCGCAGGGCAGTCGGGCATCTGCTCCGGCCCCTGGCCCATTGGGCTTCTGACAATGTGGCCCTCTGAGCAAAGTAGTTGAATAGCCCTGCGCTATTCAACAACAACTAAATGGCTCAACGGCTATTTGCAAATTTATAAAATCTACCAAGGGCCGCAGAGTATGTGTAAGTAGTGTGTATATTGAATGTGATTTTTCACTCATTTTTACTGTCCTAAAGCTGTATTTTAAGATGTGGCGGTGCTACAATTCTCCGCTGAAAAGTGGTGAACAATTCGAGTCCATATTGCACAAATGCATGCCCTCAGACGCCCCGTTGCCCGTGCGTCTACATGTATTTCAGCGTCAATTAGCGCGAAGAGTGTGGATGCGATGCTCAGCGCGCAGTCTGTGTGTGCGTGCCGACAGTGCAGTCAGTGTGTGGCGGCCGCACTGTGTGTGTTCAGCCAGCTTCAGCAAAATGTATTTAAATGTATTTTATTATGTTTTTAATATATAATAAATTTAAGAATTGCTCCGCGGGCCAAATGACAGGGTGTCACGGGCCGCCGGTTCCCCAGCCCTAGTGTAGATCATGTTGCATCATTATGCATATTCAAATCCTCAAAGTGCCTAAGGTTTAAGCAAATGCGCACAGCCCTGATGTGATGTCAATGACAATTGCAAGAAAACGGCATACCTGTAGTGAACCAGCGATCTTTTTTCACCTCTGTCATGGAGGCACGTTCAGCTGGATTGGCCAGCAGAAGTTTAGACAGCAGACCTGAAATTTGAAAAAAAAAAAATGTTACACTTTTATTTTAATGTGTTCTTAGGGGGTGCCAATATCACATTATATTTGGTCAGCTCCTGGTTTTGGTCCAGAATGACTCAAAGAAATGAATAATGAAAAGTACTTCCATTATTCAAAAATTGATATTAAATAATTTAAATAACCTCGGAATTATCCATGATGGAATTTGAAGTTTCATGATTGACCAAATTATATGGAAAGTTCTTTTAACGTAGCTATTTATACGTGAGTGGCCCTGACTAGCGGCCTGGGCTATCAGTCTTTGAAGATGCAAATGTCTCTGATCTATTGTGAACGAGTCTCCTTACATCGCTGTATGTACAGACCGGTCTCAGACTACGTCCACAGCAAAATTGGCATTATAAATTTGACCCTATGGGGTCCCTATTAAACACATATGCGTTTCGGTTTAATAAACACGTTCAATACAAATTATAATACAAAACGAATGCATGGTGACATAAAGTGTATACATTTCATATAAAAGACGTTTAACTTTATGTGATAACACTTGTACAAAATCCTGCATGCCAACTCTCTATAAGAGGTAGATTAACAGATATGCGAGGATTATTTTTATTAGTCCCATTCCTACAGAATGCATGGCTCTACAATATTCCTGGTTATTACGACTGTAGCTACTGTTTCTGCCAACAACTGAATTTAATTAAATTAAATTAACTATATTCAATAGAAAATATAGTAAAGGGCTATAGCCTTCAGTATAAACTTCGATAATCAAACCAAGGTTGAATTTTTCTTTTTTTTTTTTAAGTTATTTTTTTGGGCACAAACGCCGTTTTTCATTTTTTATTGAGACAGATAGTGACAGGATGAAATCGGAAACTGGGATGAAGAGTCAGAAAAGCCGGAAACGGTATTTGAACCGGCAGTTGGATGGTACCCTAGTGGAAAAACGTAGGAAGTACACATGCTGTATATAATCCTCTCATGAAGGAAATGAGTGAGTGATGTATCTGGAGGCTGAGATGGGTGTCACCTAAGGGAGTGGGCGAGATCTTTTTCCACGGTGGCAGGTAGGTCTTCCTCTGCACCCAGTCTACATACTCCTGGCACGCATCACTGGACTGGTCCCAGGGGAGCTCTGGGAGGAACACTCGGGTATCATTTTCATCCCTTCAGTTAGAAAAGGCATTTCAGTCGTTCATTGCTGAATATGCGTTAGTGTCGCGGGATACGGGTCATTTTGTCACAAAGTCCTTTAGTCACCACGGCATTACGGGTTAACCCTAAGCCTAAACCTAACCTAACCCCTGGCACAGTTTATTTGCTAAGCAAGATTTTTAAATAATGTTACCACTTCCAACGTCCTCAGCAATACCATCACAGTCAAAACTCTTGAGGTATTTAAAAAGCTTTAATGCGTCATTAAAAAACAAGAACCACTTTTACTCATATTATTAAGAACTACGTTAGTAGGGGGGAAAAATGTATTCTCTACTCAATGTCATTATATAAGGGTTGAAACAAATCGATACCCAAATAATTCTTAATCAAAACTTTTCCCAAAAAGAAATGCAACACAGCCGCCTTTGAGCAATACGACTCATTTGAGTTTTACACACATCTCCGTGAACTACAAATTCTAATGTTAGTCTGAATGTGGGATAGTCAGACCTCCAGCCAGCATGGCAGTCAGCACGATGCCGCAGGCCCACAGGTCGGCTGGCTGGGCGCTGAAGGGCTCCTGACCCAGCAGCTCCGGAGCCACGTACGGCAGTGTGCCGCACAGCTTACTCAGTTTCCGCTCCCGGCCTTTGAATCGAAACATGGTGGCCAGGCCGAAGTCTGACAGCTTAAGATTGTCTGGAAGAAAATGACAACACTATATTACATACTTATTAAAACCAAAGTTACATTATTTTTTATGTAAATTAGTTTTTTAATTGGGGGATCATGAATCCCCGGCAGGACACACGGCATGAGTACAGATAAAAAAATCCCAAAGGATGGGCATGAAAGGAAAACGGGGGCCGTGATCACCCCCCACCCCCCGCCCTTTTTTTAACAATAAAAAACAAAAATACAAGGGGAGACGTTCATTCATACCAACATGAAACACACATAAGGGGGGGAGGGGAACAGGTAGGGGAAATGAAATATTCTTATTATTCTCATATATGCAATTTTCTTCAGTAAGGTTCCAGGTCATATGTTCCAAGAGTAGGGGGGTTACGTTATTTTCTATGTAGAATATTATCTTAATGCCATTCACATGTTTTTGTCAATGAGAAAAATGAACTGATGTAGGCGACCTGATGATTTTTACACCTAGATGCACCATGTAGTGAGTAGTGAGTGATCTCACCGTGGTCATCCAGAAGGATGTTCTCTGGTTTGATGTCACGGTGGGCAATGCCAGCGTTGTGAAGGTATTCCTGAAACAGACATTTATACCAAACAGACATTTATACCACGAGACACACTGCTGTGCCACCAACCGTCTCTGTCAGTGGGTTTTAATTAAAATTATTAAGGCTGTACTTTTAGTTAAGGAACCAGTACGTTGTTAATGTGATTTGGGAATTTTTGCCATTGTTACATTCACCCAAACCCTCGAAAATAAGTATGAACGACTTGTTTCTCAGGACACATCGCATCCTGGTGGAGTAGCTGCTGACAACAGATGTTGGGGTGTCGACGTCTCCCAACTTGTACACAGTAGGAAGTTAGCAACACGTTTGAAAATATTCTATAACGTCTTTGTGCATCGTGTTGCACCATCGCATTAGACTGTCATCACAGCCTTGTTTTAGCTTCATGCACGCAGTTGGGAGTCTCGGGACACAGCGTTGCTGTGTTGCCGATCATCGGAACGGTGGCAGAGAAAGAGCCAGGCCGGGGTGGTCTACGCTAGAGCTGCAAATAACGATGTTAATAGCCAATTAAGTTACCAATTATTGAAACGATTAAATCGATTAATCAGTTAGATATTATTACTTTTAAAAAATACCCAAAATATTCACAACGACACAGAAATTAATCTTGTCACCTTGAAATGTAGTCAATTTTGGTTCAGCAAACAAATGTACAACAATTAAGTTAAGTACTCAGACACAAACTCATTACAATTAATTAATACGCTAATATTTTGATGCGGTTCCTTATATTCATTTATTCTACCAATTATTTTGAATAATTTTAATCATATTTAGAATTTTCTGAAATTATCAAGTGATATCATATTTGTGTAGGTAAATAGGTGGTGGTGTCAGCAAAAAGTCCTGACAAAAACAATGAATCATTTCCTTGGCGATTAATTGATTACTGCATTAGTTGTCGATTAAGTTCATAATCAATTAGTCATTGATTGATCGAGTAATCATTGCACCGCTAGCCTACGCGTTTGTTCATTACAAATATTGTCTGAAGTCATCCTCGATGCACCGGTCAGCTCAGCAGCCACTACTTGGGCTTGGGTTCAGCTTTTTGAGAGGGATTTACTCACCACTGCAGATATCAGCTGTACAAAGAAACTGTGGGCCTCCTGTTCTGGCATCCCCAAGTCAGGCTCTGGGGGCAACAAATACATAATTAACTTCTGAAAATTCATTGAAGGCTGCCGTCGTTGAGACGTTACTAGGAATACTGCACATACGCATTAGAGGTCATATGAAATTAATTTAAAAATATGCTGTAATCTGTGCCAAAGGTTAGTGAATTAAGTTTTATGGAATATTGTACTTTACTTGCATTAGTACAATAGTACTAAAGCAGGACAGTAGCCCCGTTTACATGGTACCAAAAGGACTAAATAGAATCCGCTTTTATGTGGATCCGATTTAAAAGTGCTCATGTATACACCTCCAGATCCGCTTCAAGTTGACAACAGAATGGCACTGGACTAGAGCCTCTGGAGGAAGCTGACCCATGTTGGTGCACATTCTGCTACAAGCGGAGACAGTGAACTATGGTGATAGCACCTTTCATGCAGAGCAATTCAAAGTGCTACACAGCAACACAACAAAACAAAGCAACAAAATTAAAAAGGAACAATTGACCCACAACCTTCCCAACCCATTAAAAAAACACACACATAGCCATACACGCACACACAGGCAGGCAATGGATTTGTCAGTGAAGTAGACCTGGCTTGGCACAGAGGAGAAACAGTAAGCGGAAGACATTAATGGTTTTTACACAGTAGCCCAGGAAGGATGGTGGAAGGTGCACACTGACCTATCCTATCAAACAGTTCTCCTCCTGAGCAGTACTCCAGGAACAGGTAGACTGTGGCGCCCTCTATCCGCTGGCCATAGAAACGTACTATGTTGGAATGGTTCAGCATCTGTTGACAAACACAACATAACTCCCTTTATAACACATTTTATTTTATATCATTAAAATGTATGCTTCAGCCAGCAAGCCATCGGTTTTTACTTTTTTAATCAACTTATTTTTTGGACGCAAACGCCGTTTTTCATTCTTTACTGAGAGAGCTAGTGATAAGATTAAAATCGGAAACTGGGATGAAGATGAAGAGTTGAGGGGAGACATTGAAGAAAAGCCGGAGAGGGCATTGGAACCCGTGGCGCTGCTCGACCTGTGGTCTGAGAGGGGGGGGGGCGCTCTATAACCACTGCCAACGTGTGGCATCGGTTTTTAAAGCATCTTCTACAAAATATCTTCATAACTAACACAAAGAGCACAAACCGGCAAGGCTACAGGGTCAACTATGGTAAATAAAACAACCAGATCATCTCTAAATTGTACTGGATGTAACGACTAGCGATGTGGGCGTTCTGGCTCACCAGGCTAAACTTTTTGAGTAGTTTTGTTGCCCAAAACATAACCTCTTTGGCAAAGGTACAAATAAAATACATCTAATTTCTTGCAAGGTGAGAGAAGAGAGAGAGAGAGAGAGAGAGAGAGAGAGAGAGAGAGAGAGAGAGAGAGAGAGAGAGAGAGAGAAAGAGAAAGAGAAAGAGAAAGAGAGAGAGATGGGGCTGGCAGCTGTCATTGTGACATCACCTCTCTGGGAGGTTCTTTGCTTAAGGGTTTATAAGGAGATGCCTAGGTGCATTCTGATAATAACATCAAGATTCAAGATTAATTTTAATTCACCATGTTGCAAATACATGACAGCAGTACGCACACAGAATTTTAGTTGGGCATGCAACAACTCTCCAAGATCGAGCGATAGTGAACAAGGTCAACAACAAAAGAAACACTCAAGTAATAAAGTGGCTCTGGCATAGAGTATACATGTGACATGTCATCATATCAAGCAGGGCTACCCCCTGCGTTCAGTAGCATCACTGCTTGAGGGAAGAAACTGTTTTTCAGTCTAGAGGTTTTAGTGCGCAGGGCACTGGTGCGCAGGGCACTGTTGCGCCTTTCCAAGGGGAGAAAAGGTGGTGTCCTGGGTGGGAGGGGTCTGCTACTATGTTTTTGTCGCGTTTCCTCTCCCTGTCCTGAAAAAGGTCCTGAATGGAGGGTACGTCCCGGTGGGTAGGCGCTGATGATTTTCTCTGCCGTTCTGACTAAGGGTGCAACGATTAGTCGATTAATCAGTGACTAATCGATTATAAAATTCATCGACAACTAATCTAATAATTGATAATCCGCAAAGGGTTGAAACATTGTTATTGTCGGCTGTTTTGTGCTGATGTTTCTCCTATTTATCTACACAAATTTGATATTAATTCATAATATGAAAGCTTAAATTGACATTATTGATTAAAAAAAGTCATGAATATGTAGAAAACCATGAAAATAGTATGGTATAAATTACATCTAGTGAGTTTGTGTCAGGTGAAGTAACTTAATCTTTGTATATACGTTAAGAACAACCAAATTTGACCAGAGTGTACATTTATGTAAACAATTTCTGGTAATTGTTGCTCGCTAGAAGAATTTTTTCAAGGGAAAACTATCCAACCGATTAATGGACTAATCGTTTCAATAATCTACAACTAATTGACTATTAAAATAATCGTTAGTTGCGGCTCTAGTTATGACCACCCTGTGCAACCTTATGAAGACAGGATTTCTGATGTATAATTTTTTAATTTTCTCACCTTGTGAATACGGAACTTCTGCTCTAAAATCTTCTTACCTTGTGAATACAAAACTCCTTGCGCACGGACTCTGCACATTCTTTGGCCCGAGACGTGTCGATGACCTTGACGGCCACGGCTTCTTCGGTCTGCCTGTTGACCAGCAGCCGCACTCTAGAGATGTAATATTACAGGTGTGAGGCTTGGCAAGCAGTCTAGACTTAACAGTGGTTGTGTCCGAAATCGTTACCTATCCCCCACTCCCTATATAGTGCAATCACTTATAATGCACTCCGGCGCGGCCGAGATCCGAGGACACTAGAGTCAGCACCGTCAAAATTATTATAAAATTATAAAAAATATAATTATAAAATTCAACAATCATCAAAAAAGTATCAAAAAACTATTTTCCGGGGTTGGTTGCTATTGACTCCTGGCACACCATGTTTGTAGTTCAGGTCCCTTTTCATGCGTCTCGCACTGCATTATGGGTTATAATGCTTGGTCTAGGGCAGCTACCACAGTTTGGGGGCCCGCCGAGCGGCCGAGGTCTATTTGCGTTTAGAGACGAATTGAGGGATCTGAGCTGCAGTACATTCTCCTGCCACAGGAGGGGAGTAAAGCATCTTATAAGCCCAATGCAGCTAGCCGTCAGCTAGATGGTTTAAGTGAGTTTTTGAATAAATAAAACATTGACCCTGATGGCGTTGTTAATTGTCATTAATAGATACACATTTGTTCACCAATTTAAAGATATAGTATGCAGTTTTTCACAGTATTCCAACTAAGTTAGTGCTACTAAGTTATTTTGTGGTTCAATTAATTATTTTACAAAAATATCACATGAGATATTGAAATGCTGAAGTCTTAAACAGCATAATTTATGTATAGATTTCATTAGATGTGCACCATAAACAATGGAGTAAATTCTTTTGGTTGATGATATAGATTTTTTTTTTTTTTAGGGGTCCGCGAGTTGCTTTGGGCTGGGAAAGGGGGTCCTTGGGAAGAAAAGGGTTGGGAACCCCTGGTCTAGGGTACATTGATGCTTACTACTTTTCGCGGTGCATTGTGGGAAAGCTGCACCACCGCCATTTTCAAGAAAAAAAAAGTTTATATAAGCCGCACCGGCCTAAAAGCAGTCTACTGAACTGAATATTTATTATTCAGTTTAACTGAACAGAACACTGATGATCAGTTTCCAAACGCGCCTGGGAACAATGGCGTCGTCAAAACAATGGCGTGCTTGGCAAAACAAAGCGTAATTGTTATTGATTGCTTTACTCCTCGTCACTGAACCCATCAAACTCCTCTTCCTCAGTGTCGGAGTGGGTCAGAAAAGCCAAGTCACATACTGCTTCTGTGGCGGTTTGTGTTGGCGTGGCTCACCCCGTGGCGGGGTGAACCTGACGGTCATCTAAAGGCCCCATTATACCCTATGGAGACGGATGAGATGTGCCTGTCCATTCCAGCTGTTGGTCCCGGAGTTTTGTCTTTATACCTCCAACCGTATACGGATGTACCTAAGAAATTCCCTAGAGGGCAGTGCTGAGTCGCCTATGGAACCAGCGTCCGTTTCCATTATTTACAAAGGGTATAATTGGGCCTTAACCCTGTGCAAGTCCAGCCTTTCAAAACTCATTAGTGATGGTAGATTCCGTCGCACTGTCCATCGACAGAAAATGATACTTGCTGTATGCAGTCAGTGTTTGTGAGCGGTTTATCGCCATTCCTCATCCAAGTCTCTCACCGAGCACCGTTTACATACAACATAGTACGCAAGTAAGCCACATCACACTAGCGCCACAGCGGCTGTGTGTCATTTGCAGATACAGCCAGCGGGTGCTGCACACGCCATCTTGGATAGGATCTTTCAAATGTGACTTTCAGCGTTTTTTCTCTTTTTTTTATACTAACGAAGAAAAAGAAAAAAAGAATAGCCAAACCGCCTCATAAGCCACACAGTTCAAAGTGAGGGGAAAAGCTTACGGCTTGTAGCCTGAAAACGTTACGTTATTTGATTAATCAGATGCAGCTCTAGAAATAACACAAAACGACATACTCGCCATAGGCTCCTTCACCGAGGGTCTGCACCACGTCCCAGTCTTGAACAAACTGGACTGACATCCTGCAAACCAAACACCAAAAATCAATTTGAACATGTGGCACAAACATTGTTTCATACAAGTAATACAACCGTTGGTAAATGGGCGGTTTACACAAGTAAGAGTTAGGGCAAGAAAAAGATATGCATCTTTTTAACCTTCCCTTCCCCTCCCCTAACCCTTAACGACCAGTAACTTCCCCGACCCCTACCCTAACCCCTTGCCTAACCCCTATAGACTAGTTCGGGGGGTACTTGCGGCGTCTGAACGTCACGCCCACTCGCCCAGTGTCATTTAGTTCGCTGTGTTTTTGGCAATTTTTCAACATCTATATTCGGTGGGAGCACACACTTACAGGGTTATTTAAAAATTGTGGTGGTAACTTGCGGTATGCTGTTCCTCACCCAAATGCTCTTGTGCGGATCTGTGACCCACAAACGCATGATTTAATAATCTGCGCAACTCGTTCCATTGTCTCATTCCTTTTGGAAGGACTAGTAGAAGCAGCTAGCCTATTGGTCCAGAAGAACATGTGACCACTCTGTGAGTAACTTTAAGTCGGATTTTGACTGTACTTCATCAATATTTATGTAAATTGATGAACCATGCAAGGGAGATGATGTGTTGTCACACAGCGACATCCAGTGGTCAGATTTTGAATTGGTGAGCATTTTGTGTTTTTTTTTGGTGAGCCACCGCGATCCACTACGACGAGATTAAATGGAACTCATACAGACACCGGAAATGTGTTTTATCCCGGCGGGACAAAATGCCAGGCCCCTGTATTTCGCGGGTAAACTCGTCTATATAGCAATTTAATAGCGATGTCGGAACATAGGGCTGTCGCCGGCCGGTCCCCGGTCAGACATGTCCCATTGATTTCACGTTGAATGCGACGTCCGAGACTCAGAGCCATTTTCAATATGCACGAGTCTAATAAAGATGCACGGAGTTTCATGTTTTATATTGTAGTTACATTATTTATAGTGTGCTTATAAATGTGGACATTTCCTACCTCGCGGATCCTCAGGTTGACAAGCGCGCGCTGAGTCGTGTCTGCGTCACTTCCGTACGTCATTTCCGCCAGGGTGTGCTCATAGGCCGGGAGCCAGGGCCACTCCTCAGGGAACTTTTTGCTACCTTTTTTTCACTATTATTTTCTTTTGTCTTATCCCCTGGGACATCAAAATGTGATAGGGTCCACGTGCAACTCGGCCCCGTTTGACCTCAGGGCCCAAAAATGTCCTTTTTTGGAAAACAATTCTGGCGAAATTATCTAATTGCATAAATTAGACTGTTGAAATGTCATACATGGTCAGAGATGTCTGAAATTTTGCATGCTGGATCCTGACACATAGGGAACACGATCAGAAAAAGATCAAGGACTTTGTTGTTTTCTACTTTCAAATATCACCTTCACCATAACCCATAAGAGGAAAGAAAAACACTGTTCGTCTGACAAATTGTCATAAAAAGTGATCATTTTGAGCACTCTAACATATATATCACTGTCATGAATGTGTATGAAAAACTCCACATTTTTAGCTTCAGTTTGAGACCAAATTATCTCCTAGTAAAAATTTCTGCTGCTAGGTCCAAGTTATCCATTATAATCAAATCAAATAACGCAAATCCAAGTCAGCTACCCTCACAGTTCAGCTTTAGTTCACATACTTCATGAGGATTGACAACATCACACAATTATGCAAAAGAACCACAGTTTAATCATACATATACAAAACATTGTTAACAGAACTATCAACAACTGATTCATCATCATCAGCCATATTTGTATGCAGTCAACGAGTGGTTCTAGCTTTCCGGTGTCTGTGTGTATGTTGATTCATGCTGGAGAGGTTATGGGATTTCCGGGTAGTGCTTGTGGGTCCTCTACCAGACGCATACCCTAAGTTGACTCATTTCATATGGTGTGGGAAGGGGGAAAGATCAACAGAGATACCCTGTTGTAGTTCAAGGGTT
>OMKY01230642.1:0-11983 GCA_900302395.1 Bregmaceros cantori | reverse complement strand
GTAGAGAGTCATGAGCCCGCTGCCCAGGGCTCTGAACCGGTTCAAGGAACGAAAACGAAAACCGGAAACGAACAGAATTTTGCTGAATTTTACGAGAAGCAGAAACAGAATCGAAAAAAGATTTCTTCAACTGTTCCAGAACAGAAGCAGAACATTGTGAAACCCACAAAAACGGTTAAAAACGTTTTTTTCCCGTTCTCTATATATTTTAACATATCCTATGTCTGGGAGACTATTTCCATCCACTTTCACTGTCAGTCACCAAGCCCCATGTATCTGGGGCTCCATCTTGTGGACAGACAAGGAAGTGAATGTAATGGTGTTAGAGTTGATCTGAAGTTTGAAAGTCCTCCAAATATATGTTTGTCTAAAAACTATATTTCAACGTAACATTGCACAATATAAAGAACTTCACGAACGAATGAAATGTTTGTGTTCCGAACATTTCGTTCGTTCTTAAAGTTCCTTATATTTTGTATTAAATATATTTAAACGTAACATTGCACAATATATTTGGTGGACTTTCAAAATTCAGTGCAACTGTATTAACATGAAAACCGGGTTTAAAACGCCATTACATTCACTTCCTCGTCTGTCCACAAGATGGAGCCCCAGATACATGGGGCTTGATGACTGACAGTGAAAGTTGGAAATAGTCTCCCAGACATAGGATATGTTAAAATATATAGAGAACAAAAGAAAACATTTTTAACCAGTTTTGTGGATTTCATAATGTTCTGTTTCTGTTCCGGAACATTTGAAGAAATCTTTTTTCGTTTCCATTTCCGCTCCACATAAAATTCCATAAATTTCTGTTTGTTTTGGGTTTCCGTTTTCTTTCCTTGAACCGGTTCGGAGCCTGCTTGGAACAGAATGTTTTAAAAATCATTTTGTTTTCAAGCCCTGAAGACGAACTTACGAAGCTCATTGTAATTTCCAGACCTGCCCGGGGAACTGCGCTACCTGAGTGAAGAGAAGTGTGCTAAATGTGGCTGCTACCTGTCGTCTCCTCCGGCGCCGCCTCCTCCGGCCCCGAAGATCAGCGACCTGATGGACGACAAAGACCTCCTGGACTCGCTGCGTCTCAAGCTGGACCCGAGCCACTGCACGGTGAAGAACTGGAAGAACTTTGCCAGCCGCTGGGGCATGACGTACGACGAGCTGGCGCTGCTGGAGCACCGCGCGCAGGGCTCGCCGTCCCACAGCCCCACGCTGGAGTTCCTGCTGCGCTACAACCAGAGGAGCGTGCGCGAGCTCGGCGAGCTGTGCCGCCAGTACCAGCGGATCGACGTGCTGCGCCTCCTCCAGGCCTGGCTGGAGAACGACTGGCCGTCGCGCCGGGACAAGCGGGCACGCTGACCGTGTCCGGTTGATAAGAGAGTTAAGGCCCATTCAGACGTGTGGTCACGTAATCCGTCTGTACGTTCCACGCCACCTTCAGACCTCTGAGCGTCTTTCACGTTACCGTGTATATAGCGCCCCCTATATTTTCTGGTAGTATTGCTCCGTTTCATCCGTTCGCACGTAATCCTAAGGTCCCCAGATCTGTGTCAATTTACGCACGTAATCGACGGAGAGAACGTGTGAAACGCTTCATCCGTACCTGTATCCGTAGTTTACGTGAGGTATGATTGGGCCCTAACAATATCAATAACAATATCTAAATTTAACATTGCACAATGTAAGGAACTTAAAGAACAAACAGAATTCTTGTGTTCCGAACCAGTTCAGGACCGATATCTTGGTGGCGTAACGGTTCCGAGAACCAAAACGTTAAACATAGACCTGCCTGAACCGTTCGGAACGGAACGTATTAAAATAATTTTGTTTTCAAGCCCTGCTTTCTGCCTGTCATCTGTAGTGTCCCTCCCATTGTGTCTATCTCCCCCTGCTGTTGATTTTGAGAACCGCTCTCTTGCTGATTATTTTCTCCGTGGTCGTGTCCTTGATATAAACTCACTCTCTAGTGAAAATGCATTGATTAGGAAATTAATAAGAAGTACTTTTTAATTTCAGACATAACTTTGAATATTTTTAAGTTAATCAAGTTTTTGCAACTTCTTTTTCCCGGCGTCAGCGCCATTTTCCCATTTTAATGACAGCGTTGAAAGCTGGACGAGAGAGACCGGGGAAGAACTTGCAGGAATGACAGCGGAGGAGGTGATGAGAACTAGCGATACTGCCCGTAGTACCTGTGAACGAAGCCAGAGTTACTATAGGCGTGCTGGATGCGGGGGTCTTACCAACTGTGCCACAGAGCCTATACTTTATCATTTGGAGCATATATCTGGATCAAGTTGTACAACTGTATGTTTACTTGTACTCCGAGATGGGCAGTAACACATTACATTTACTCCATTACATTTTTTTGTCTACTTTTTTGCTTTTGTAGTCCCATTTTTCACAAGTTATTTTTTACTTTTACTCGAGTAAATTTGAGGTGAAAAACCTACTTTTTACTGAGATGTCAGCCATTCGCTACTCGTTACGTTAACTTGGCCTTTAGCGACGGCCGTTGGCAACTGTTGGCGTCATCTCTCTCTCTCTCTCGGTCTCTTTCTCTCTCAGTCTCAACAAGGGGCATTCAATTACATTTTAATTTATTTATTTATTCTTACTGTAAGTTACTCAGTACTTTTGCTACTTAAGTAACTTTTTTGTGGCGTCCTTTTTTACTTTCACTTGAGTAACTATTTGGATGACTACTGTTTACTTATACTTGAGTAATATTTTGCTGAGTTAACAATACTTTTGCTTAAGTATTTTTTTATGGCTACTCTGCCCATATCGTGTCCTCGGGTATTACATGATCTGGGTTCTTCAACCACCTCTGGCAGCAGCTAAGTTTAAACTGTTAATATTATTTGGAAGACGCCCACGTTTACTGGTTTATCCAGCAAAAGCGACAAGCTTCGCGACTAGAGCCAGAGATAGAATAAACTGAGACCTCATACCGAAGATACTAGGCCCAGTCTCCTGCCCTCGCGTCCGGCGAGGCTGTTGACACACCAGGGATAATGCACGGGCCGACGCTTGTCGTTTGAACACACAGCTGCACATCGAGCCAGGGCTCTGAACCGTTTCAAAGAACGAAAGAAAACTATTAGAATTTTGTGGAATTTCACGAGGAGCTGAAACGGAAACTAAAAATGATTTCTTCAACTGTTCCGGAACAAAAACGGAACATTATGCAATCCACAAAATCGGTTAAAAACATTTTTTCTTCCAAGCCCCATGCATCTGGAGCTCCATTGTGTGGATAGACGAGGAAGCGAATGACGTTTTAAATAATTTATAAATAAAAATTAATACAGTTGCACTGAAGTTTGAAAGTCTACCACACTATAACTATAACTGTGTTCCGAACCGGTTCAGGACCAATATTTACACGGCAGAGCGGTTCCGAGAAGGAAAAACGTTAAACATAGGCCTGCCTGAACCATTCGGAGCACAACATTTTAAAAACAATTTAGTGTTCAAGCCCTGTATTGAGCATGCGGTTATGGCGATGCAGTGACTGCATCATCTTCACAAGGGCACACATACAGCAGCCCGATATGTTCCTATCTACAATTAGATCTGGGGATCTGGATTTTCACCCAATACACCACAAGATTCTATGAGCAGAACAGATTAAACATGACTCACTCAAGAAAAAAATGTACTGAGAGGTATTTATTGAACAAACAACTATACAATTACATGCACTTTCAGTTTCATACAAAAATACTGCAGCAATAACAATTATATGACTAGATTCAGAAAATGACAGTATAAATATTTAATGTATACAAAATGTGAATTCTCTTCATCCTTCATGTACAAATCTTTGGAACATTTTGGCAAGAATTTTTTTTAATGATTTTCTTTGTGTTGCGGAGTAGCAACGCACACGCATCTACAACCATCACATCCAGAGTCGTGGGTTCGTCTCCCCTAACCCTAACCTTGCTACATGTCACTTCCCTTTCTCCTTCACCCCTTTTCCAACTAAACCATAGACTGTATATAAAGTAGACGCAGCGTGCATGACGTCATCCCATTGTTGTGAACGAACTGGGGTTGTGGCATTGTTGAAAGTACCCGTATATCCGGGACAAGGAGAGATAGAGAGAGCTACACAGTATATGAGAGAGAGCCACCCCACACACGACTTCTCCGGTGGTACTGTCCACTGGGGCGCCAATGATAGAGTCAGAAAGAATGGGATCCTATGGGAGCTGAAATAAAAAATATTAAAGCCAAATCTGGTGCGTTTGTGAAATTATGACCCCTCACACAATTAACCGATAATTATCCTGGCAATATACATTAAAGAATCAATTAGAAAGGATATTTAAATAGGTTAAAACAGGCTGCTAAGATTGGAATATTTGTATTTAAATTCCCATAGGGCTCGGTTTTCTGAGACTAGGCTCCACCAGCCTGAGGCTCATACCAACCCAGAAGTAGGCACGGACATCAAAAGGAATGCGGTGTCCATTTTTATATACAGTCTATGACTAAACCCATCTAACAAAGCCGAGAACCATCAAAAGTGTGTGTGTTATATACATATGTGATTATTCTTGGTCATTGATAGCGAGTCCGAGCATGTTGCTGAGACCCAATGACAGTTTCCGGGTGGCCTCATCTGTCCCAGGATGGTCCAAACCTAGCCCAGAGTCTGGCGTGGAAACATCAAAAATGCCCTCACTGGTCCCCGAGGAAGCGTTTGAGGACGTGCTGGCTTTCACTTCAGTGGGCGAAGTGGTCGTGCTGGCACTTTTCTCCTTGGCTAGCTTCAACCTCTCCATGATGTCAATCTTTTCACTTGATTTTGATACAGTGACTTTAGGCAAACGTATTCCTTTGCTCATAACAAATTCCTGATCGCTTTTGGAAGATCTTGGTGTGTCGAGATCAGAGTCGAAACCGTCGCTATCGTCGAGGCTGCTCTTCGGTAGTTTGTGGATGACGAATGATGGGATGTCAACCTCTCCGTCTGTGCCGCTGTCCTCTGCTCCGCTGTCTTCCCTTCCACTTCCCGAATTGGTCTTTTTCAACGACCACTTGAACGGCCACCGTATCTTGTTATGGGGAGAAGTAGCCTGCTTTTCAGCATGGTCTGCTTTAATGTCAACCTCTGGAGCCACATCCGCCTCCAAGGATTTTGATCCCAATCCAAATTTGGGCAGCTTGAAATGGGGCAATTTTGGTGAATCGCTGCTAACATTGATGCCGCCCAGACTCGTCTTTGGTACAGTGATGTCAGCCTTTGCATTCAGTTCGGGCACTTCAACTCCAGGCAAGCCTAGATCAGTGTCGGCAGATGGCCCTTTAATATCAACTTCTGGTGCAGTAATATTAGCATCGGGTGCTTCGATTTGAGGACTGGAAAGGCCCAAGCTGGGAAGCTTGACATGTGGCATGTTGTAATCACCAGTGGCTCCATCAAGTTTTACATCTGGCACGCCTGCTAATAACTCAGATTCTGCACTGATTCCGCCTGTTGGAACATTTAAATCAAGCCCTGGAGTGGAAAGATTAGCTGTAACATCTGGGGCAACAACATCTGCTGTTGGTAAGCTCACATCAACATCTGGAGTTGAAATCCTGGCATCTGGCAAGTTGACTTCTGCATCTGGAATGTCTACTTTTGACTTGCCGAATAATTTTGGCAAGTGGAATTTAGGCATCTTGTGTTTTCCCGATGTGTCAATATCAGCATCGACTGTTGGTGGATTGATTTCACATTTTGGTGGGGTCAAATTCAGATCTGGAGTGGAGATGTCACCCTCAATGTTTGGAAGATTGACTTCTGCTGTTGGTAAATCCAAATCAACATCTGGGGTTGAAATGCTGGCATCTGGCAAGTCGACGTTTGCATCCACATCTGGAATGTCTACTTTGGACTTGCCAAATAACTTTGGCATGTGGAATTTAGGCATCTTCAGTTTCCCTGATGTGTCAAGGTCAGCATCGACTGTTGGTGCATTGATTTCAGCTTTTGGCAAATTCAAATCAACATCTGGAGCGGAGAGACTTCCCTCAAGGTTTGGAACATTGACTTCTGCTGTTGGCAAGTTCAAATCAACATCTGGAGTTGAAATATTGGCATCAGGTACACTTAAGTTAGCGTCCACATCTGGAATGTCCACTTTGGACTTGCCGAATAACTTTGGCATGTGGAATTTAGGCATCTTCAGTTTCCCTGATGTGTCAAGGTCAGCGTCGACTGTTGGTGCATTGATTTCACATTTTGGTACGGTCAAATCTAGATCTGGGGTTGAAACGTGGGCATCTGGCAAGTCAACGTTTGCACTCAAATTTGGATATAGATTTGCATTTGGCAAATCTATGTCGGCCTTGGGCAGGCTACCATCCAAGGATGGGGCTTTGAGGTCAAGGTCTCCATCTAAGCTTCCCTTGTTCAAGTTCAACTTGGGCAGCTTCAATGATGGGAATTTGTATTCTTTGGAAGCACTTGGTAAATCGACATCGACCTTAGGTCCATCTACACTGGGGAGGCTAAGATCAGCTTTTGGCAGGTCAACATCCAAATCTGGACCCTTGAGGTCCAAATCAGCATTTGCATCAATACTGGGAGTTTTAAGTTTCGGCAATTGGAGTTTGGGTAATTTGAGTTTTCCTGAGGGAGCGTCAATGTTAACTCCTGGCGCAGTAACATCAATATCATTTTTGAGATCAGCATTAGGCAAAGTAATACTCGCATCAGGGATGTCTGCATCAATTTTTGGTCCTTGCAAATCCAGATCAGCTGTTGGGCTATCCAAGCTTGTGGACTTGAACCACTTTGGCTTTTTAAGAGTGGGCCACTTGACCTTTGTTGAAGGAGCATCAACATCCACCCTTGGGCCATTCAAGTCAAGATCAGCATTTGGAGGGATGATATCAAGGGTGGGTGAATCCACATCAGCATTGACATCAACAGTGGGAGCTTTCACCTTGTTCCCAATATGCCAGTTTTTGGGTTTCCTAAGTGTCAGGAATTTTGGCTTCTTTGCTGAAACGTCAACCTCAGGTGCAGTGAGATCAGCGTCCAAACTTTGTGAGTCCATGGCAAGAACTGGTGTGTCTAGCGCAGCATCAATTTTTGGTTTCTTCCAGTGTTTGTGGGGCCAGTCGATTTTTCCTGATGGACCATTGACGTCTACATCTGGGGCTTGAAGATCCACACTGGGACCCTTGAGGTCAGCATCCACCTCTGGTGCGTTAAGTTCTCCATGTAATTTTGGCTTCTTCCAGTGTTTGTGGGGCCAGTCGATTTTTCCTGATGGAGCATTGACGTCTACATCTGGGCCTTCAAGATCCACACTGGGACCCTTGAGGTCAGCATCCACTTCGGGTGTGTTAAGTTCTCCATGCAATTTTGGCATCTTCCAGTGTTTGTGGGGCCAGTCGATTTTCCCCGATGGAGCATTAATGTCAGCATCTGGGCCTTGAACATTGACATCAGGACCATCAACATCTGCATTGAGGTGTGGAGCTTTCCATTTCAGATGAGGCCAATTGATCTTACCCGATGGGGCATTGATTTCTGGGGTTTGAAGTTTAGCATCTGGCAAATCAACATCTAGATTTGGGCTGCCTGCTGAGAGGTCAACATCTGGTGAATGTAATTCCCCTCCAAGTTTTGGCTTTTTCCACTTCTTATGAGGCCAGTTTACCTTTGGAGCCTCAATATCTGCATCTATATTGGGAGTCTCAATGCTAGCATCTGGCAGATTGGCATTTGGTCCATCTGCATTTATCTTCAGACTCTTCCATTTCTGATGTGGCCATTTTATTTTGCCAGCTGGGGCATTCACGTCCAGGTTTGGGGCATCCAACCCAGCTGAACCATTCAAATTCAATTCTGGTGCCTTAGCGTTTATGGTCGGTGCAGACAGGTTGGCATCTAGTGTTGGGCTGGCAATGTCTGGACCATACAAGTCAATGCCCGCACCAGGTGTATCTCCTTTCACAGAAAGAGGTGGTAAATCAAACTCGGGCATTTCAAATCGGGGGACATTTATGCTACCATTTACTTCTGGCTCTTTGACTCCTAGCGAGGCTTTGGGTAGTGAAAGTTCTCCCGAAGTGCCAACGACATTTGGAAGGTCTGCATTAATGTCCCCATTGACACGAGACAAGGCGGGATACAGGTTCAAGGCAGGAGTTTCTGTTTGCAGGGATGGACTTTTTCCTTGGCCGAGACTGGCAGAGAGCATCTAGCAAACAGGGAGAAAACATAGAAAGTGGACATTTTTAAAAATGTACAGTTCACTATGAGAAACTATGGCACCATGCACTGTAAACTTGCTTCATTGACACCCATTTTGTTCCAATTACATGACTGATACTACTTATTAAAGATAGTTGTAAATTTTGTTGTAAATGTCCCATTTACAAATGCTGATACCATTTCTCATGGCATGTTTTAAACTATCATGTTCTATTCTGGCACCGTTGGAGTATTGAATAATGTATTTTGATTTCTTTTTAAAAACATTTATTTATTAATTTAGGGATAACATTCTTACTAAAGCCAGTCATTGGTTCACAGATTGACATCTTTTTTTTAATACCAGCATGGCTCGGTTCCCATTTCGCATTTTGTGCACTTCGTTGGAATACATAGTGCTGTTCCAATTCAAAAATGTCAAAATAGTTCATAATTAAAAAATGCCACGAGTACTCGGACTGGAGTACCAACGATGGTGCGAACGGGCAACATTTGAAGTGCTTGACGAAGGACACTTTGCTTTGTGCACTCCTTGGAGACCATTTTGACTACATACTGTAAGGGGCGGGGCCACACCGGAAAAAGTTCTGAAACTAACAACGGCGACTGGTGGTTGCAGGCCCACGCATAAATGTGAACTATCACAGGGATGGCGTAAGAATCACAATTGACATGTGAGGTTACTTTTTTTTATTACTTTATTTTTTATTATTTTTAGTCATTTTTTGTGGAGTAAGCACAGTTTTTCATTTATTGATAGGATTAGGCAGAAACTGGGTTGAAGAGATCAGGGTGGACATCCTAGGCATTCGCTCACACGACGCTCTACGGACACTATGGTTTTGGAGGGGGGCGCGATGGTCCAGGATACTGTTTAGTATAGTGGGTGATATTGGTTGTTGGGGGTGATGGATGATGGCCATTTCCGTTTAGTTCGCCATGGAGCATCCCATTTGGAACAGCATTTCTCTGCTGGTAATTCACACATTTTTCATGGAGTGTGTGGCAGAGATGCGACCAAGTCCCTCGTTCAAGTCCCAAGACACAAGTCTTGTTGGGCAAGTCAAGTCAAGTCCCAAGTCAATTCCAAGTCAAGTCATCATGCTGTCATTTTAGCTCCAGAATCTGATTTTAATCAAAAGCAAAGTAAAAGTCAAAAGCAAGCAATAGTTTTGCTTATTGCTTTGTTTGCTACTTTATTAAAATCAGATTCTGGAGCTAAATTGCCAGCATGTTAATGATGACTTGACTTGGATTTGACTTGGGACTTGCCCAAGAAGGACTTGAGACTTGAATGAGGGACTTGGTTGCATCTCTGGTGTGTAGTACGTGAATTGGAACACTTGGCGTGTGTTGTACCTGTGCGGGGCTGTTCAGGCTCAGGCCGTCGTTGGGGTCTTTAGTGAGAACCTCAATGTTGTCCTCGTACGGCTCCAAGACCTTGAGGATCTTCAGAACATCCTGCTTGCTCAGATGGTCCAGGCGGACGGTGGCCGCCACAAGCTCCTCACCTGCAAACAACCATTGGTTAGTTTGTTATTTTATCCTGCGTCAGCACACTTTCAGTCGGGTTAGTTTGAAACTAGTTTGAAGAGATTGGGGGGGGGCAGACGTGGCAGCACTGCAGGCTTCATCTGCTAAAGAGCTAAGAGCTTTTAGATTGCTGTCGTTGTGCAAACAAAATACAGAATATGAAATAAAAGTACAACTAGAAGCCCTCAGAGATGGCAACCCTGCACCGTAGTGCTACAAAAACATAGTACTGTTAGTGCTAGCAGTATGTGTGGTAACACATTATCAATGCAAGTGTTCATAGAGTAGCACGATTGCTATCGGCACAGTGGCGAACAGCCCAACTACATTTCCCAGCGGCTATAGGCTAGAGAATTGCACCAAAATTGAATCACTTCTTTTCGTCATTTCCAATGTCCAGTATAGCTTAATAAATGAACCCTGTAGCAGGGTAACCGGTTCAAGGAACGAAAACAAAACCGAAAACGAAATGTGGGGCGGAAACGGGAACGAAAAAACATTTCTTCAACTGTTCCGGAACAGAAACAGAACATTACGAAATCCACAAAACCGGTTAAAAACGTTTTTTTTTCTTTTCTCTATATATTGGAACATTTCCTATGTCTGGGAGACTATTTCTGGTTGTGCATCCATCCAACTTTCACTCATCAAGCCCCATGTATCTTGTGGACAGACGAGGAAGCGAATGTAATGGTGTTTTAAACCCAGTTTCATGTTAATACAGTTGCACTGAAGTTTGAAAGTCCACCAAATATATTTTTTATTAACTATATTTAAACGTAACATTTCACAATATAAGGAACTTCAAGAACGAACAAAATCTTTGCGTTACGAACCGGTTCAGGACCAATATTTTGGTGGCAGAACGGTTCTGAGAGCGAAAAAGTTAAACATAGGCCTGCCTGAACCGTTCAGAATGGAACTTTTTAAAAATGATTTTGTTTTCAAGCCCTCTAGACATATTCTTGTGTCAAGACTGGTCATTTCCTGGAGCTGCCATGACAGCCACTTACCCTCGTTCAGCCCCCTGGTTGCTGGAATGCTGGAGTCAGTGATGCCTTTAATGACCACTCCTCCTCCGGTGGAGTCCTCCAGCAGCAGACTGTCCGATAGGCTCTTCTCGTCTCCACTCTGTCACAAAGACTTCCCATTATTACCCTCATCATCTACTTTCATTCACCAAAAAAAGACTATTAACAACCTCCTCTCCTACATTCAACCATGATGACCAAAAAAGACTTAACAACCTACTCTCCTACATTCAACCATGATGAATGGATGATGGTCTACCAAGACTGTTAACAACCTACTCTCCTACATTCAACCATGATGAATGGATGATGGTCTACCAAGACTGTTAACAACCTACTCTCCTACATTCAACCATGATGAATGGATGATGGTCTACCAAGACTGTTAACAACCTACAACTCTGGTACTGATAAGGACCAGAGGGAACACATCACTCCCATTTTAAAATGGCTGCTCTGGCTCCCTTTCGTTTAAAATATGTCTGTGTGTGAAATCGCTCCCCATCCCCTACTCCAACGGGTCTCCAAACTGGACCACGAGTTAAATCCAGAACCCATGGAGGGACATGGGCCGTGTTCAAAATGGCTCCCTATTCCGTATTCAGTGAATTATAAGGGTCGTCATTTTATAGGGATGTCTGAATACGCCATGTGCCTTATATAGTGCACTCAAAGTAACCCATTGAGTAGACCAAGCAATATAACCCATAATGCATTGCGAGATGCACTATGGGCTAAAATACAAACCGCGGTGGGAGTCAATAGCGACCAACCACGGCAAATAGTTATAAAGTTACTTTTGATTTTTTTGTGATGATTGTTGAATTTTATATATTTTACAATTACATATAATAGTTTTGACGGCGCCAACTCTAGTGACACAGCCACTGATTACAGGCACATTCACAACTCTTAACTCAACAGATTTTTATACAGCGCCAAAATAACAGCTGAAGCTGACTCAAGGCACTTCACTAAAGTGATTACGTTTTTAGAATTAGATTTAAGGAATATAGCAGCTATTTACCTAACTACCTTTCAACCTTGATTGTCCAGTTAAGGACAGTAATTTGGGATTGGTTACAGAACTCCTTTAACGGAGGACTGGAAAGAAGAGAGAAGAAAGAAGAAAGAGGAGATTGAGAATTTCAATCAGTCTCGATCTCGGCCTAAAAAATACCTACAGTTTTTG
>OMKY01230639.1:0-11212 GCA_900302395.1 Bregmaceros cantori | reverse complement strand
GCCTGAAACTTCCAAACCGTCTGGCCAGTTTTCAAAAACCTGCTATCTCTGGATTCCTTAGATGAAGCCGAATGCAACACACTGCATGACATCAATCCCCACAGCGGAGACGGCTCACTGTCCCCGATGGTTCTCTCGTCATCCAGAGCCCGGGTCAATGGGCAGCGATGCCTGGCTCAGGAGTGGCCACGGGAACTCCTGTATGCGTATCCACCATTGACGCTGATGGGAGCAACGCTTCAGCGAGTGAAGGACGAGGCTCACAGGGTTTTACTGGTGGCCCATACTGGCCAGCGAGACCCTGGTTCCCGCTGTTGTTCCGGCTGAGCCAGGGGAGGCATTGGCCCCTTCCGGAGCGCAAGGACCTGTTGAGGCAGATGGGGGGTCGGATATGGCACCCACATCCGCAACGTCTGCAGCTGGCGGTCTGGCCTTGGGCCTGGACGAATGAAGTTCATTTTGCCTGCGAACGTACTGGATACCATCTTGCAATCGCGAGCTGAGGGGACACGACAACAGTATGCCACAAGATGGAATTACTTTGAGGCATGGTGTACAGACCAGAAGGAAGAACCAACAACCTGTTCTTTGCAAACGCTTGTCATTCCTTCAGATGCTACTGGAGAAGGGACGGAAGCTGTCTACATTGCGGGGCTATGTAGCAGCCTTGTCTCTTTACCACAATGCCATCGAGGGCCGATCCTTGGAAGTCACCAGCTGGTCGGACAATTCTTGAGAGGAGCACGGAGGAAATTACCAAGAAGTAATATGCCACTCCCATGTGGGACCTGAAGATCGTGCTGGAGGCATTGGCGCATCCGCCATTTGAGCCGATGGCTAGTGCAGATCTGAAGTGGGTTTCACTCAAGACGCATTTTTGCTGCATCACCTCGGCAAAACGAGTGAGTGAACTACACGCGCTGTCGTTAGCGCCGATTGTGTGCGCTGGCACCCGGGCGGAGAGTCGGTGGAACTGTGGCCCAATCCTGCATTTCTCCCGAAGGTTCTCCCTCTAACGCATGTTAATAGGCCAATTACATTAGTTAGGTGGCCTGAGAACAAACTATTTGTCCTCTGAGGGCACTTAGACTATATCTGACAGCGACACAGAGTCTCCGACGCACAGAGCAGTTGTTTGTCTGCCATGGTCAACAAGCGTGGCCTGGCATTGACAAAGCAGCGTTTGGCCCACTGGATTGTGGGCCATTTCTGCAGCTTATGAAGGAGCAGGAATTCCACTGGTGGAAGGGTAACTGCTCACACCACACGTGGTGTGCTACCTCTTGGGCTGCACTACGAGGTGTGTCTCTACAAGATATCTGTGCAGCAGCAACGTGGACATCTGATACCACGTTTGCTAGGTACTACAGACTCAACGTCGCACAGCCGCCTCCGCTGGGGGCTGCAGTACAGACCGTGGGTCTGACGTCAAAGAATTGAGGTATGTTCATGTCGGCAAGTGACATTGCTGGGATACGGCATATCCACATAGATGATGACGGCTTGAAGGAGCGAAATAGAACGTTGCGTTACGTAGGTAACGCCGGTTCTATGAGCGACGGAAAGCCGTCATCAGGAATCACGTCACCTGCCTCAGTATGGGGTTCGCAAACATCTATACTAAGAGGCTTTGTGATGTCAAAGACGGCCCTTTGAGGGGCCATGCAGGGCGGGACATAGCCTGGCCCTGCCAATCAAAATACAACCTTTGCTGTTTCGCCTGACAGACAGGCTATATTCACATAGATGATGACGGCTTTCCGTCGCTCATAGAACCGGCGTTACCTACGTAACGCAACGTTCTGTGTGCATGTCAACAACAAACATGCCAAATTAAACTTCAGACTTTCCTTTATCATCAGAAAAAAATGTGATTGTTCCTGTTTCCATTCTTTAGTAATAGTCTCCAGAACATGGCTGAGTATCCCTAAAGTGCTGATTTCTGACATTTAGAAGAAATAAATGTGTTTTATTTCTTCTCTGAGACATGGTAATGTGTCTTTTGCACTGTACCACACTATTCAAAAAAACGCAAACATATTTGGCACTGAAGGAGTTAATAGGTGTCTCCATTAAACAACACCATAACATACGAGCAGTGTTGTCACTGTTACAAAATAAATCCAGCGTCGGTCCTTTATAGTAAAATGACCCGCGGTATAAATGTTTTATTCCATACGTTTTCCAACTCTGCTTATTCAAGTGAACGCAGCTACACCATTGGGGCTCGCATGGGTTAGCCAATTGTGCTCTGTAATGTCACTGGAGCTCGCGGAGCTGTGGCACTCTTTTTAATTTTTTTAAATTTGCATCATCCTATTTGACAGCAACTGAAAAAAGTGTATTTAATCTAAGATATTAGCTTTAGTGTTACAAGTTGAACAGATGTCTTCTTAAAATCTGTCTGCAACAAGACTAGCCTCTTATGCCACTTAATAAAGTTATATTTCATTACCAAACGTGAAATGGAATTGGCAACCTTAGCTGAGCAATATTCATAAACAAAATTCAGGGCTTACTGCCCATCTTAAATACATTTTAATAGTAGCTCAAAAATGTTTTCTAGACACACATGAACAGAAACACATTAGTTTAATGTGTATATATTTTGAAAGAGAGGAACCCTTTTCATATGATGCTATTATGTTGCCCAGGCCTTATTCAATTCACGGCAGAAGGGAGTGAAAGAGAGACTGCTCTTTCTTTCTATTCTCCCATCATCCAACACTGCCTCCCCTCCCCAGCCTCTCCGCTCATCCAGCCTCGGGGCAGACGTGGGCTCGTCTTTGCCTGGCGACGGTTCACCAGAGGAGGTTGCGTGGGTGCAGCCGGAGAGCTCTGGATGGCACACTGACATGAGCACTAGAGAAGATCGTCCGCTTGGGGTCGCGTTGCTTGAAGCCCTTCTTTACCCCTCCCCCAGTTTTATCAGCGTTTTGATCACATTCTTACTACTGTGTTCTCCATGCTATAACACTGCATAGTGCATACGTTGTAAAATGATCTACTCTAGATTACACTTCAGAGGTCCAATAATTATTCAACATTGACTAAAGAATAAATCTGCTATAAATGTAATAATAATGGGTGCAACAATTTTGCTCCCAATCCGATCCCGATCCTTTGATTTTAAGGATCGGCCGATCCCAATCTCAGAGAAAAGAGTATCTCTTCTATGAGAATTTGTTTATGGTTTACTGTTCTTGGCAATAGGCTTGTTTTTGTAAGAAATCTTTAGAAGTCCTTTGCACACAAAGTGCACTATGTGCTAAATAAAGCAATGGTATGTGGATGGATTCCAGTCTACGTAACTGTTTTTCTTTTAGTTATGCATATGTGTTGCGTACGCACACCACATTGGCTCGGAATCTTGGCCACCGTCTGTGTCAAGCGACGGTACATACGAGTGTGCGCAAGTGCAGCGCTGAGCGAGAGCGGTGAACTATGCGAGCGCTGTCTGCTTTGAAATGCCATAACTCTGCCTGACACGGTCCTGAGTCGCGTCCAAGCCACATCATTCACAACATACCCAAGACTGCAGCTTCTGGATGAATAACTGCAACATAGTGAAGTCACTATAATGGATAGATATGGATACTCTATTCATCCCCATGGGCCAAATGCATTTTGTTGGTTTGGCAAGAGAAAGAACAGACATATAGAAACTCGGTGTGGAAACCCCCCCAAAAAGCTGTGTTGTCATTGTACCGTCTAAATGTCCACAATGTAAATGTTCTAAAGCGTTTAGTTTTGCTACCTATTTGGAATCAGAATCACTTCTTTGCCAGGTTGTGGATACATACAGACATGGAATTTCACTTTGGATATCGTCAGCTCCCTGACACATTATACATCTATACAGAGTTGCAGACTCGAGTCAAAAGACTCTACTCTGCTCGTGTCACCAAAAACGGGACTCAAGACTTGACTCGGACTCGCGCCCTAAAGACTCAGACTCGACTCGGGATCTAGGTCAATGACTCTCGACTATCAACGAGTATTTGACGAGTCTTTCCCTGTTTTTCAGCGCAGTTCTCCAGCAACATACTGGCTTTTAGAGCTACATCTTTAAAAATGACTCGAGACTCGACTCGGAATCGTACCCTAAAGACTCGTACTCGACTGGGACTCGACGCCTAAAGACTCACACTCGACTCGGACTCGTGAGTTTGGGACTTGTGTACATCTCTGCATCTATATAGGGCTACAACGATTAGTCGATTAATCAATGACTAATCGATTATGAAATTAATTGACAACCAATGCAACAATCGATAACATCCAAGGGCTTGAGTCATTGTTATTTTTAGCTGTTTTTTAGCAGACACCACCACGGATTGGTCTACACAAATTTGATATTACTTAATAATTTCATCATCAACATTATTGATGAAAGCATGAATATGAAGAAAGCCATCAAAATATTAGCACATGCATTAATTTTAATGAGTTTGTGGCTGAGTAAGCAACTTAATTGTTGTACATTTGTCTGCTATCATGAACCAAAAGAGTACATTTCAATTTGACAAGATTAATTTCTGCATCGCTGAGAATATTTTGGGGATTTTTTTAAAAGAAAAAAATAATCCAACAGATAAGTCGATTAATCGTTTCAATAATCGACAACTAATCGACTATTGAAATAACATTGAAATAATTGCTAGTTGCAGCCCCACATCTATAACACAACATAGCAAACACCATAAAAACAAAGCAGGCAGTACTATTGGCAAGGCATCATCAGTTATAGCAAGTCTACCTTCATTACGTTGTATCACGCAGAGTACTAGGTAGACAGGGCATTATTGGCCTTCTACTGCTACTACTTTTTGTCGAGCAGTGGATGTCTGCAAGTTGGTCTGCACCTTGACCCTACTACGGGTATGCGTCCGGGCTCCTGTCTGGAGCCGACCCTCTTGATCAACCTGACAAGTTTTGCTCTCGCTGTAAAGCCCTTTTCCTGGCACACCTGCATACAGAAGTGATCTCTCAACATCAGATTTTTATGTATATCAAAGGCCACCCACGGTGCCCACTTAGTTTGGCGGTGGCAGACATTTTTGCTCGTATCATCGCGTTCAGACGAACGGGCAGCGAGCGATATTTGCTTAGCATTGTCCATTTCAAAGTGTTCTATTGCAGTTTTATATCCATAGTAATATGCTATCATCAAAATATATTCATAAGGACAGATAGTGGTACCATCCAGTTTCCTAAAATCTTTGAGTTTGTAAAGTCAAATACATTCAAAATATGTAACATTTCAAGATCACTTGGTTAGGGGTGCACCGATCCGATACCCAAGGATCGGATCGGCCCCCGATCGCAGTATTTTTAATGTCCTGGTACCGTCAGATATTTGCCGATCAGGATCGGACGAACTTCAGTCGCAGTAAGAACATGGCCAGAAAATACACAGCCTTCCCAGCGGAGCGCCCCCTGTCGATTTTAAGATTGACAGTAAGATTATATTGCTTCTTGTGCAACTGTGATTATTTCATTTTATAGTAAGCTTCTTGTTTTTCAATGTACACAAAGATTTTATTTTATAGAAAATAGTAAACACTTTAAATGCCATCATGACTGTCTATTTACTTAGAATATTTTTGAAAATGACAATTGTGCCAAATAGTTTAGGTACTACCAATTTTTGCAGTATCTCTGACTCTGTAACACAGATCGGGATCGGATCGGGAGCAAAAAAACGTGTTAGTATATATTTACAATTGTCTTGTTCAATTGTTCCTTTAGGGCGCTGCTCCGGTCCCTCCTGCAATTGTTCTTCCACGCCACCTTTGTCTGTGCAGAGATGAACGTCAAGTCAACCATCAACAAGGAGCTGTTCGTGCCAAACGATGAGAAGATGGTGGCGGCGGTTCAGGTGAAGCGACGTACCAAGAAGAAGATACCGTTCCTGCCCACTGGGGGGCAGGGTGACTACATGACCTTCATCTGCGTCTCAGGTATACAAGAATTCAAATAGGAATGGAATTTGGGTCTGGGTTTACACCTGGATGGTTTTCATTCCATGTTTTTCACACTTTTTTGACAAACGGTATTCAAATTACCCCTTTACTCACCTGACGTGTTGCTTATGATTTTCGTGTAATCGAGGAAAAAAAACAGAAAAAAAAAAGGGACAGTCTGGGTGCAATAACTAAAAAACTGGGGCTCCTGGCATTTGGCGAGTCAATCTTACAACAGTCAAAATATGCACAAATTGCTTGTTTGGCTTTCATGTGTCTTGCTCAAATGAACATCTGCACAATGTTCCCCCTACACACAAGGTCTTCCCACTCCATGTGACGAAAGCCACCGGTTGACCAATTGTAAATTTCAAAATGTCATGGTCATCATATTTCACTTCACCACAATGGGTGATCCTGCTGCTCTATTGGTCTCGGTCCATGGTTAGGTTTGGTAGGTTGAAACCATTCAATCCCTCAAATCAAATTGAATGTATTCAGTGTAGAGCTGCAACTGACTAATCGATTAATCGATTATTTAATTAATCGGCAACTAATTTGATATTCGATTCATCGACGGCCATTAATCGTTTCCTACTTTCCTTGTTTGGTCACTCCTCTGCTTGAATGTGTTGAATATGTTGCTCAACGTTTGCAATATCAACAATGTTCCAGGTTAATAATTACAATTTTGTGCTCCGCAGTAGTTCAGTCTGTTAAGAGTGAGTACACTGCAAAGCACACAAATAGAACATGTGTGGCACGCAGAATCGTGGGTTTGCTTTCCCTCCCCGACATCTTTGCCGCATGTCTCCTCCCCCTTCTTCACCCTTTTTCCAACCAATCCTGAATAAAGCTCCGAATGGGGTGCAAAAAAAACATTTGTTCCGAAAATACAAACGTTCCGATTTCAAATTAAAACATATTAATCGATTAATCATCAGAAAAGATGGCCGATTAATCGATTATCAAAATGATTGTTAGTTGCAGCTCTAATCCACAAGGGGGGGTCGGTTGCAGCATCGTAGACCGGCATCACATAAAACACTTAAGGCATGAAACGCATGACTGCACCACACAATAAGTACTGTGGAGATGCCATAATATCTTCAACAACTTAGGTGCAGAGGACTCAATGGTGGGTTTTTTTCATTTAATTTGAGCGGCATTTTGGCTGTGATCATACTGCATAGGATGTGTTTTTCACTGAACAGATCACAAATGTTTTTTTTAAAAGATTCCCCACATTGCGTAGATCATTTTGCACCTCTTGCTATGAGAGGACTCATCGAGTCCTCCAGTCAGAGGGTCTGCTCAATCTGCACGTCTATCCTTGGCTTTTATTAGCTCCCTATCTCTTATAAGTTGGAGACAACTCTGAAGAGTTCTGACTTCTCATGGTCAGATTACCAAACCAGCTGATGATCGAAAAGGTGATGACAGTTTCACATCCGCACAACAGACGAGTTCGGCGGGTATTTCCGGTCTCCGAACGTCACGTCCGGTGTCATTTATTTTGCCGTGCTTTTGGCTATTTTCCAACATGTCTATTCGGTGGGAGCACATACCTACAGGGTTATTTAAAATGGATGGTGGTAACTTGCGGTGTGCTATTCCACACCCAAATGCTGTGACCCACAAATGCGTGATTTAATAATTGGTCACAGACGGACACCTAGTGGTCGGATTTTGAACTGGTGTGTGTTTTGTGTGTTTTGTGTGCTCGGACCTCGGTCCAATACGAGAGTTGGCATAGGCAACAATAAGGCACCGGAAGTGACCTGCAGAACGGTGGGACAAAATGACAGTGTTTCGCACATAAACCCGTCGTTACATTTTCATGAGTTTTATTCTTTCTGCTTCTGATTATTGTCGTTATTGGATAACTTTATCTTCAGCATGTTAAGGGTAAACAATGTTATTTGCCACAACTGAGTTGCAGCTCTCCTACACACAAAGGCAAAGATGTACACACACACTGGTATCTGACGCTGTTGGTTCTGTCTGTGTTTAGCACAATCTGGGTCCTCATTATAATCTGTCAATGAACATTTACTATAATCACATTGTTAACGAGTGAGGAAGCGAGGGGATGGCTAATCCAGATTCTGATGAGCTTGCTCACGTCTTTTTCCAATAAAGTGTCAAGGCTAATTCGTTCCCAGGTCGTTTATTCTGCGCTTGGCCTTTTTTACAGGGAATTAACATTCAATTTGCCTTGAAATTAGATTATTGTCATTGGAGATTTGTAAACGCGGTCTGAGTGATCTGGAGAACACTGAAAAGCTGCCAGTGTTAACCACATCAAGACAAACTCTGTAGTCGTTCTTAGAAACACATTCAATGTTTAAACACTTTTTAATGGAATTGTAATGTTTTTAGTAACAATTGAACCTAATTTCTCTTGCCTTTTACTCATTCTGTGCAGCTTTGCGTTCGTGCCATTTGGTCCAAGCCATTAGGAGTGTACACGGCAGCTATCTATAGCCATTTATTATGTTTACTTTATCAAATCAAATCAAACTTTATTTATATAGCACTTTTCATGCTGAGCAATTCAAAGTGCTTTACAGCAACATAACAAAGCAAAACAACGAGAATAAAAGGAAGGGAACTTGACCCCAACCTTCCCAACCCGTTAAAACAACCATACTCGCATACAAATACAAGAGCCCACACACACACTTACACACACACACACACAGGCGATGGATTTGTCATTAAAATGATAGACATGGCTTGGCACCGAGGATATACAGCAAGAGGAAACGCTGGAGTCCTAATGACAAAAAGATTTTAGTATAAGAAAATAAATGAATAAATAAATACCTAAAAACAGTATAAATATTTACCGGTATGGTAATGAAGTGATAGTAGTGGTAATAATAAATAAATAAAGCAACGACTAGTAAATAAATAAATAGTTAATATAATAAATAGATATGTGGCGACTAAGTGCCAGTGTACTCATGCAGATAAAAGATATGTTAAATAAATGTGTCTTAAGTTTCCTCTTAAAAATATCAACCGTCTCCGCGGCCCTGAGGCCCTCTCTGGCAATCTATGTTATGTATTCCCATGTCCATATCGCCCAAACATACACATATACATAATTTATGGTATCGGTAGCTCAGTCGGTAAGACGGAGCACTGTAAAGCACAGATATGCCGCAATGGAGCAGAGAGTTGTGGGCTCTTTTCCTCCCACTGTCGGCTTTGGCGCAATTCCACTTCCCCGACCTTCACCCAATTTCTGATTTAATCCCATCTAATAAAAGCTGAAAACGGCCTCAATGGGCTGCAAAAAATGATACATTTAAAACATGAGCTGGGAACAATAAATATACATTTAAAGTTATGCCTTCATAGATGATTCAGGTTTCACAACTTAAATAATGTCAAGTATGTGTATTTTATTTGACAAATTCTCCATAATGGCTGTAATGCCGCTAGAAGCATTACAGTGCACGAGTAAAGCATTGTCGGTTTAGTTCGCTGGGCCATGACTGTGGGAATGGAGCCTGGCATAAGGAACAACATGTATTTAAGACTTTTCAGTGGAGGACAGACCAAACAAACGGAATGATGAATCGCTGTTAATTGATTTATCAAATTAGTTGGCAATTAATTCAATAATTGATTATCATCGATTTAATCGGTTGTTCTAATTTGATGTGGTCCTAGTTTATTTTTTGTATTCTGCAAAAACTGAGAAGTAAATGGTGTTTTTCCGGTGCCCACAGTATTGTAAATTCCTGTTTTGGTTGAAAGTTGGAAGTGCAAATTAGGTAGAAATAAACAAACAAAAATTGTTAAATTGTGGAGCCTGACCAAACTTTAATGGTATTACGGAAATTACACAATGTTTACATTCCATTTTGTGTGTGTGTGACTTTTTATTGTTCCATGAAGGAAAAAAAATAGATTGGGGACCTTCAATCTGCTAGCGTTGAGGTAAGATACGTATGCTGCGTATGCGACCAGCATGCACAGCGCAGTGTTTTTGATGTTGAGGAGGTATTTTGTGCGCCCCTAGCAACCACTCAAATATTGACTCTGTGGGGGATGATGTGCTGCATGTGTGTCTGTTACATCAGGCCTGTTCGTGCTATGTTTAAAGGGGAACAGACATTGAAAGTCCTAAACACGTGTGTGTGTGTTTTCAGTTTAGACCCACATGCAGATCTATATTAACCATTCCAAAGCACTGCAAGTTAAAATATTGGAAATGTTTTCAGTCATATTCTTCTCCCGATCTGATTTTTTTCCCCTGACATTGATCGTCAACCATTGTTGAGGATATTCATATGGAAGAGCCCATATTGCATACTTTGCACTTACCAAAAAATATGACATCATAAGAGTGTGACTATTACCCAAGAGGCGCAAGCAGGCGCAAGCATCCTAATACTGGCTCCCCACCCAGTACTGAATTCCTTTTAAACTTTTATTGTTGAGTTTAAATGTTTTAACCATAGACTGTATATAACGTAGACGCAGCGTGCATGACGTCATCCCATTGCTTTCATCAAACTTTTTTGTGCCCGCCGACTGCGCGCTGCCATTGTTGAAAGTACCCGTGAATCTGGCACCGGGAAAGATAGAGAGAGCCAAACAGTATATGAGAGAGACACCCCACACGCAACTTCTTCCGGTGGTACTGTCCGCTAGGGGCGCCAACGACGGTGTCAGAATGAATGCGATCCTATGGGAGCTGAAATAAAAAATATTAACGCCAAATCTGACGCGTTTGTGAAATTATGACCTCCCCTCGTACCGTTACCTATCCCGACAATATACATTAATACATCAATTACAAACGATCTTTAAATAGGTTAAACAGCCTGTTAAAATTGATATATTTCTATTGTAAATCCGTGCTTTTGGTAGTCGACTCCACCCACTTGACTAGCAGAAGCACATGGAAGTCGGCACGCCGACTGAAGCGAATGCGACGTCCATAATTATATACAGTCAATGGTTTTAACAACAGTGTTTCACAGAGATACTGATCTGCGTCAACCATACAGCCAGCCCAGGTTACTTCTGTTGTACAGCACTTTGATCAGCCTTCCCTGGCCCTTTCGGGTCCGCGTCTGCATCAATCGCTGTGACAGATCCTTTAGCTTTCATTTAGGGGTCATACCTTTTTTACCATTCGGGACGACTGCATAAGCCTAGTTTATTATGACTTGTGAAGGCCCTAAACACGGGTGTTTTCACTTTACAACCACATGCACATATAT
>OMKY01230628.1:0-11730 GCA_900302395.1 Bregmaceros cantori | reverse complement strand
TCTTTGAAATCAGATCTTTATTGTCCATAAAGATGGGCCAAGCATTCACCCTCAACCTTTTCAGCACACACACACACACACACACACACACACACACACACACACACACACACACACACACACACACACACACACACACACACACACACAGGAACACACACAGAAAGAACACACACTGTGTTAACCCCACATGCACGCCATCAGCTCACACACACCACACACACACACACACACCCACAGACACAGACACAGACACACACACAGTAAGGGGTGACACATACACATACAGACCATCCAAATGCACACATGGGCAGATCAGTCAAAACACACACTCCCCACTCCCAGATAAACAATGAGCACATACTCACACCCATAACACACACACACACACACACACACACACACACACACACACATGCATTTGATTGCAGGGTTGCTGCATATCTTGCACACATGCCCTGGAGAGTGTGCAAGAACATGCTGGACATGCCCACAAGTACACACACAAGGACACACACACAAACACACACAGGCAGACACACAGAAACACACACGCACACACACACACACACACAGGCAGACACACAGAGCACATATAGGCTCACAGAAACACACACACACACATGATATATAAACAATCTATATTATAAGTATATAGTCAACAAGTATGCCAACATAATACCACAACAATACAATGTCAATACAATATAGTCTCCATGTTCCACCAGGCTGAATTAAATTATTATATCATATTATTATAAATATGTTCAAATTTCATGTGCCACTGTTTTCGAGCAGTAATGTTTTACAGAGTAGGTCCAGAGTGTCTTCCCATTGCTCGTCTCACTAGGTCGGCGACGTGTGTCCATTTTTAGCCAGGCCACGATAAGTTCATTTTCATAACTTTCTAATTGTGTGTGTGCATCGCTCCCCACTGACCCCGCAGCGCGCGGCGTGGAATCCTAATTGCTGTGGAAAACATGTCCAGTTGGCTAGACATGTGTTACCACCAGGGCACCGCCACCAGGGAATTTAATAGACCTTATAACATATCATACACTGACTTATACACATTCTCTCATCAAGTATCATCATGGTTAGTAGGTTAAATGTAATTAATGTTTGGGTGTTGTGGAATGTGTGTTAAGTTTAATTAGGGATACTGACTTGTGGATAGTGGGTTACATCGAATTAAGGATAGTGATTTGTGGATAGTGGGTCAAATGTAATTAAGGATTGTGTGTTGTGGATTGTGGGTTACCGGTACATATAATTAATGATCGTGACTTGTGGGTAGTACGTCAAAATCAAATGTTATTAAGAATAGTTTGTTGTGGATTGTGGGTTAAATGTAATTAAGGATAGTGAGTTGTGGATAGTGGGTCAAATGTAATTAAGAATAGTGTGCTGTGGATTGTGGGTTAAATCTAATTAAGGACAGTGAGTTGTGGATAGTGGGTCAAATGTAATTAAGGATTGTGCCTTGTGTATAGTGGGTTAAATCCAATTAAGGATAGTGAGTCGTGGATAGTGGGTCAAATGTACGTAAGGATAGCGTACTGTGGATAGTGGATTAAATGCCTTAAAGCTTAGTGGGTCGTGGCCTTTGAGGCCTTTGCTTAAATTATGCTAATACCATACTTTTATAAATATTTAAAATAATAAAGATGTCTACAACTAATAAGAAAACGTGTGTTCCTGCAAACTACTTTTGTGTGCCAGAACATATCTCTGTATGAGTGTTTAGTGGGGGTTTCCTTTTAAGCTTGTTATAGTTCCAACCTATTCTCCTGTCTGTTCCAGCATCCTTGAATCTGTGCAGAGATAACAATATGAGTAACGCTTCAGGACCTGCACACGCAAGTACAAAGAGTTAAATCATGTTTGTGAACAATGACGATGAATTAATAAAAATTCCCGTCTCTCTCGTCGTCGCACATATAACTAACAAGCCGCTATAACACCAACAACATTTCTCGTCCAGATGCACGTACAGACACTCCTGTTTACAAACATTGAAGTGGTCACTGTTTATAATCCAATTTCTGTTAACCTGGCTTACCCAGTGTCTTTTTTGGTTTGGTGCCAATTGTTAATCCTGGCATCAGATTGCATCGGATGAGTAATGGCTCAACAACGAACACTTGGGAATAGTGGACTATGTGTACATTTTGGAGGTCGACACTTGCAAGAGGCTGAATAATTCAAAATAATTCAAAACATTTTATTAGCTTTGTTTTCAGGGATACACATACACTTAACCCATTGGGGCGATTGCATTGACCTGGTTATATATCCGCCAAACACAGATCATTGGGGATGATACCGCTTTGCATAACGTCTTTCACGTTAAGATAACATTTAAGTGGATGGATGAATTTGACCCAGACTCAGTGTGTTAATGGTCTCGGGTCGGTTCATGAACTGATTAGATTTTGGGGGCGGACACTTGCAAGATGGTGGAATTCAAGATGGAAGCATTTATATACATAACCTTGAACTGGACTATTTGCTATGTGCTGCTGAGAAGGGAGTGATTAACTTATTATTTTAGCAAATTAAACTGTGATTGTATTGATTGTGAAACTATCAACTTGATCACTGAACTAGTGCAGGTGCAACAGGGACGACACTTCAGAATGGCTATTAAAAATGAAAGTGTGAAATTAAAGTAATCAATATATTGAATGTTTTGTGAACTCATTCAACCTGATGATCATACCCAAATTCTCAGCTTAGCCTGTTCAGAAGCAGGCTAGATCTATGATCATGTTACCATGGTGATATAGCGTCATTAATTGTGAATTAAGCCTGGCTTCGCGCTAGCCTCATCAATGGTTTGTTTTGAAAAGCGAATTGGTGTGTGCGTGTGTGTTTGTTCTGTGCACATTTGTGCGTTCGCGAGAATGTC
Organism: Bregmaceros cantori; assembly: GCA_900302395.1. Classification (NCBI taxonomy): domain Eukaryota; kingdom Metazoa; phylum Chordata; class Actinopteri; order Gadiformes; family Bregmacerotidae; genus Bregmaceros; species Bregmaceros cantori. The sequence continues at coordinate 8,819 of OMKY01230628.1, read as the reverse complement.
TTTGTGTGTATGTCTTTTGTCAGTGCACATGTGCATGTTTTTGTGCGTGTGTGCTTATTTCTTCATCTGCGAGTCTCTGAGTCTATGTGTGTGTGGGAGGTGGACCAATCCTGTAGCTCCCCCAGTGTTTAATGAGGTCTCATGCATCCGTAGCGGACAGAGCAGTTGTTACACTCGATGGCGCTCAGTCGAACGCTGCTGCTGCTGCATCACGCCAGGCTAGCTGTTAGCCGTTTGCGTCCGAGCTAACTGGCTGACAGATAGTTGAGTGCACATCAAATACATTCCTCGTCCAGGTCAGCGTGTGCGGGACTAGCGTTTCACGCTAATCACTGCCGGCTTTAGACAGCCACGTCAGCTCTAGGGGCTGAGAGCAAACCTTTTATTTAGGACCAATTCACTGCCGAACATCGCCTCGGTCAGTGTGAACACCAGACGGCAAAGGGTGTTGTGTGGTAAACATAGTTGGAGGGAATCTCACTGCATTTAATGAGTGCAATAAAAAAAAAAGATTTGTGTATGAATTTGTTAATAGAATGCAAATATCAAAAATATGAATTAGTCTGTGCAGTCAAAGATAATTCAAGGTTCTCAAAACGCCAGGATTTACTGGCTAAATAAATAAATATAAATATAAATATAATGAGTAGAAGCCATAATATATAACGGGTGGAAACACTCGGTATGTACATCTAGCTAAGCAGCAGCTTTAGCGCCTAGTGTGGCAGTATCGCCTCCTACCTGTCTATACAGAATCGGCTACCGACTACGGCTAGACATATGGCTCGCGGGTGACCAAGGATAGCCAGGGGTGCTCGGCGCACCGACTTGTCGGGTCCATGACGTGCGACTCTAAGGCCGGACGCTTTAGCTCTCTCCACTTGGAGTCCGGGCCGCTCCCGTTGATGGGCTGTGCATGACGTCAGGACGCGCGACTTGGGCGGTCGTGATCGGCACGGGGGTGTCACCTCCCGTCCGATTGGTGTCTAACCAATGTTAATGATCCTTCCGCAGTTAAGGTAGATATCGCCTCCAGAAACGCAGTGCAACAAAGCACCGCTTTTATGTTACACTGTATATTTTCTAGACCATTTCAAAGCATACGTCATCACTGGCATTTCTTCAAGAAGAGGCATGCATCAAAATATGTGCGGCTCGCCTCGATTCGCTCCACCGAAATGAGATTGAAGAATCACATACATTTCGATGGAAAATAAATATAAAATCTGTGTGAACGTACTATTGACACATACTATTGGACATGGTATTATAACTCAAGGCAAATCAGTCATAATTGTTGCCAATCATTTGAATAAATGATCCTTCAGAACGCTTTAGAACCCGCACACGTACAGTAAGTACAAAGAGTTAAATCATGTTTGTGAACAATAATGATAATTAATAAAAATTCCCACCCCTCTAGTCTTGTCTTGGTGAGATGGCTGCATGACGCAGATAACTAACAAACCGTGCATGCCGCTATAACACCACTATCCGTCATGCTATTTCTCGTCCAGAAGCACGCACAGACACTTCTGTTTACAAACATTGAAATGGTCATAATGGTAATAATCCAATTTCTGTTTACCTGGCTTACCTAGTGTCTTTTTGGGGCCCATTCATAATCTTGGCATTGGATGCATTGCATTGTAGTGCCTGAAAGGCTCAGGCGCATGCGCATTCAACGGTGGTGGGTGAAGACATAAGTGAGATACATGGGCGGGATGAGAGAGGATGAGAAAGACAGCCAGGGAGTGTTGTCTGTGGCTGCGTGCATGCGGGCGCGTGCGTCCCCATGTTTTGAAGCGGGCCAACCACTTTATAACTCTCATCTCACTGGGGCGGGTGGAGGGCGAGGGCGGATTATGTTAACACGTGTATCCGAGCCCTGTAACGTCTGCGGGGGGTGACGAGGTCACGCGTCGGGGGCGCAGCGAAGGCAGCTGACATAGCCGCGCAGCGCGGCGGCAGTGGTCGCTATGCGATACGTGTCCGGGGGTTGGAGGGTGAGGGTATGTGATGGATTGCATCAGAGTGCTGGAACGAGCTCGGGGTGTCGTACGTTTTATGGGAGACAGCAGATCACTGGGCTTGGATTTCAATGGATTTGCCCTTGGCCACGTATAGGTGATAATGCCTTACCTGGGCACGCGTGCGCGCACGCACACACTCGCCCATGCGCGGCGCAGACACACGACGGCGGCAGTATGACACGTGCTGTCTGCAAGCGGCCCTGCTTGGGTTTCCACTTGAGTGGAATGCGATTTTAACGTCACGTTTGCCTGGACTATGATTTCAAAGGAATGCTTCACTTTGAAAAAACTATGCGCTCGCCCCGCGCATGCCAACCATGATCTGTCTGTGTCTTCAGGAGAAATTCTTCTATTAGCCGTACAATGAAAGGCATCACCATGGAGGGTTGATTTTCTGTTTATTACTTAGTAAGGTCATTTGCTAGCTAGTTAGTTTAGGGTTGGGATGGACGTTTTAAACTAGCAATTAAACTAAATCCACTTTAAAAGTTGAAAACTTTTCTTAAGGTGACTTCCGGTGCCTTATTGTTGCCTATGTCAACTCTGGTACTGGACCGAGGTCCGAGCACACAAAAGTAACACACAAAACGCACGCCAGTTAAAAATCCGACCACTAGGTGTCAGTCTGTGACCATTTACACATCACCCCACTCGTTCTGTTCATAATTTTCTTTTCTTCTGGACCAATAGGCTGGCTGCTTCTTGTAGTCATTCCAAAAGGAATGAGAAAATGGAATGAGTTGCACTGATTAATAAATCATGCATTTGTGGGTCACAGATCCGCACGAGAGCATTTGGGTGTTGAATAGCACACCGCAAGTTACCACCATCCGTTTTAAATAACACAGTAGGTGTGTGTTCCCACCGAATAAACATTTGAAAAAAATAGCCAAAAGCACGGCAAACTAAATGACACTGGACGTGACGTTCAGAGACCGGAAGTACCCCCCGAACTTGTCTATTAGGCGGGATGACAAACGGAAACAGACTGGCCGGCTCGCCAACTTAGTGGACAAGTAGATGAACAGGTACAGCTTGATTGCATTCTTTGGTGACATTTTAGGGGAGAGCAAGCACCACTGGTTAAAATTAGCTATTTGTTTGTGTTTTCCTTCAATTGCTGGATTAAATGGTAAAATGAAATGTACCTACACTGCCAAAATTCTCTCAATTGGAGTAAATGCATCTAATGCAAGCCATGTTCTTAACAGTGAAACTGTTGCCTTCTCGCAGAAGATATGCTGTCCCACGTTTCAGGAAGGTCAAACTTGAAGGATCCTTTGTACATACATGTCAGTCTTAAAACTAAATCAGGATCAGAGTGTCATGGGTCAATATTCAGTAATGAATAATTAAGTAGATGGGGACTGTTGATTGCCGATGTGGGGAAATTGGAGGCGCTGAGGGCTCTACTTTACTTGAGTAGATATTCGATCAATACTTAGTCAAGTTTTAGTCAATTTTTATACAAATGTATTTTATTCTTACTCAAGTAAGAAATCCTGGTACTTTTGCCATCTCTGCTGCCTGTACCTGTGAACTAAGTCACAGGCACCATACATCTTCTGTATGTGGTGTCTTATCGTGCCACAGAGCACAGTACATGGGCACTTTTGAATCAGATTGTTCTCAGATTTGAATCATAAGTCGTTTTTTGGTCTCATGTAAACGGGGCTACTGTATAAGACAGCATCATTGCATGATCAATGGATACAATTTTGCACAATAATTGGCTCAAGCGTCGTGTTTGGAGAAGTGTGTTGTTGTCTGCAAGTTTTTTGTTTGCTGTCTGAGATCACCGTTACCTGTTCGCAGCTCCCCTACCCTCCATTCACAACCATTTCCAGGACAGAGTGAGGAACCGGGCCAAAAACATTGTAGCGGACCCCTCCCATCCCGCGCACGACCGTTTCTCCGTCCTTCCCTCGGGAAGGCGCTACCGAGCCCTGCACACTAAGACCTCTAGACTGAGGAACATGCAGTGATGCTACTGAAGTACTGAACACAGGAGACAGCCCTGCTTGAAGTGTTGCCATTTTACTCGTGCTGATTCTATGCCAATGCCACGTTATAACGTATGTGCCTTTCTTTCTTTTTTGTGTTGACCCTGTTGATTACCTGTTGATGAGAGAGTTGTTTCATGCCTAACTAAAATTCCATATGTGTGTACTGCTGTGATGTATATGCAATATGGTAAAGTAAAATTAATCTCAAATCTTGTTAACTATGTTGCCGTGCTGGCTTGTTTGTGCACCTCTTTGTATTTGTTGTCTGTCCCAAAAAACCATTCGCTTGCACAAATTCAGCATCTCTTCCTCACACATTGACAACTTTTAAATAGTCTCTAGTTTCATTGGAAAACATGATCAAGCTCTCTCACCAACTCTGAATCTTCCTGACAATCCTGAACTCTTCCCTTGGTCCATCCCCTCTTTTAAGCATGCAAATTATTTAAATTGTTCATTATTTAAATGCAATTTTTTTTCTCATTGTCACCCAGCTGACTGAAAACTTTCATAGCCACACACACTGAACTAAGCTAACCTAAAAAAAAAAATCACATTTATATAGCACTTTTCTACCACATGGTACTCCAAGCACTTTACAGTGACCTCTCAATCTCACATTCACAGACCAATGGTGGGTTCTGCCATACAAGGCACTCGCCAGGTCCCATTGGAGCAATTTGGGGTTCAGTGTCTTGCCTCAGGACACATTAGCATGGAGACTGCCGGAGGCGGGATTCGAACCACCAGTGAGTGGTACGGCCGCTCTACCAATCGAGCTACAGCCACCCACAAATAATAACACTCAGAGCCCTCCACTACAACCCTGAGTGGGCTCTGATTGGCTCGTAGTCTTTTCACTCTTTCGTTATACAGTCTTGTCCAACATTGGACACAGGCAATTCGATGGACACCCATGCTCCGTGCAGTTTGGCAGCGACGGCTGTGCGTGCCACAGTCTCATCACCAGGTGCCGTGTGGAATGGGATGGGTGACGGCACACTGCATTGTACCTGTGCCAGGAGTACCCTCGCTCCAACACACCTGAGGTGATCTCACCTCCCCCCCATCCCGTTACTGACAACCACCCTGACATTGGCCTTTGTATGGAGAGAGAGAGAGAGAGAGAGAGAGAGAGAGAGAGAGAGAGAGAGAGAGAGAGAGAGAGAGAGCAAATGCACATGAGTATGCGTTAGAGATGCACAGATTGTGGTTGAACCCGCGGACCCCGCGGATAAACTGCAGGTTAGGCGGATAACACGCTAAAAAAAATCATATATTAATTAAATTCTGGTGGGTTGCGGGTCGAGCACAAAAAAAATGACATAATATTCCACTGGATCGTAAACGTATACCGTATAACGTAGTAGTATACTTTTTCATTCAGCACAACTTTCATTTACAATAACACGAGTTGAGGGAAGTTTCATTTTCTGCAACACAAGCTGAGAGAATTTTACTCATTTTGTGCCTGATGCAACCCTTCAACTAGAAGCACTCAGAGATTGCAAAAAACTGTTCTTTTAGTGCAAGCAGTATGTGTGGCAACCCATTATCAATGCAAGTGCTCGTAGAGTACTTGCATTGATAATACTCAACACAAGCCAACTACATTTCCCTGTGGCTACCGCCACCCAAAAGTCTGGTCATGTGACCATGGCAAACGCCCAGCGATCTATCAGTAAGTATGATTGTTACTTATAGGCTACAGAAATGCACCAAAAAGTAACAATTTAACAACTCTACAAAATGTTATCCAGGTCCGTGCACAACTTCATTTATCCTGGTGACAAACGGTCAGGGTCCAACGCGACCAAAAATATAACTACATCCCCGGCATAGGTAACAATACCAGAGCGGTTATGGTGATGGCGGACAGCAAGTGGACGGTGCTCCCACTCGGCAACCGGCAGAAGCTATAGTAGTAAAAATGATAACTATAACTATTATTATCAGCGGATGGCGGGTGGGTGAGGTTTTGAAAATCGATGAAAAAATGTTTGTGCAAATGTATGGTGAATGGATAGATATTTTTTGCAGCGGTTGCAGATAAATAGATAGATGAAGAAAATATCCTGCATCTGTATTATGTGTACAAATCCATAGCGAGGTTTACTGTACATATCTTAACATTACGTAGAGTAGGGGATTTCAGTACAAAACATCACATGATTGAGCAGTGATGGCAAAAGTACCCACATTTCTTACTTGAGTAAGAGTAAAATACATTTGTAAAAAAGCAACTCGATTAAAAGTACAACATAGTGATCCGAATATCTACATGAGTAAAGTAAAAAGTACAGGCTGAGAAATGTTAAGTATGAAGTAAAAAAAATGCACAAACTGTTGGTTAGTTAGTTATTGTTTCAATAAATTACTAACAACCTCACCTAATTTACTTCACTTAAGGTTCATAATTCACACTGTTACTGACTCATTAACGCTATACATATCGTCCTACCACGTTTTTGCGCAACAAAAAAAAAAGTGTCAAACCTATTTTGATTTTAAGTACAGAACTTAAGTATTTGTACTTTGTTACTCGCCATCTCTGTGATTGAGTATGCTCATTACGACAAGAAAACATAAGTAAAAGACTGGTTTGAGAGCATAGCAAGGAAACACCTTCAAAGATAGAAGGGTAGAAAAGGCGAGCAGTGTGGGTTTCCGACAACGGCGCGTTTCCACCAGAATTCGTTGACGCTTGTCACGGGCGGCGGAAATCATAAAAATATCATGTAAGTGAATGGGAAGAGATGCAGCATAGAGATGTGACACAAGAATTTGTGTCCAGCGACCAGTTGCGGCATGAAGCGGCGGCCACACCGGTGTGATTCGAGGCAGACATGCGTGGGCATCGGACGCAGAAACGAGCGAGGTGGTGGATGCGGTAGTTGAAAAAAAAACTCTTTGGGAGAAGTGGTGCGAGGTGCAGACATTATGGTGGTATCACCGTGGTTATTTCCATTACATTGTCCATTTAAAAGTGTTCTATCCATCGTTGTATGCTATTAATCACCAGCAGATGGCGGCCTAACTCAAATCTGTTGTATTTGCCCCTACAATCCTAACCCTAATGGACGTGAAGTGTTAAGATAAACACTTAACCATATATTTCAGCGCGTACAATACCACCAAAATGTCTGCCACAGCCAAGCCGTGACAACACATGCAACAGCCCTATTGAGCATTTCCAAATGTGTGTGAGCGATGTGCGATACATGGGGTATAATGATATTTTACCGTTGCATGTTTGTCATGATATCCCCAAAACTTTGAAAGTCGGGGATATGGTTTTGTGGGTGATGGACTCACGTCCCTTTTGAACGGATGGATGGATTTGTCCCAGATTCTGTATGTTAATGCTCTAGGATAGGTTCATGAACTGATTCAATTCTGGAGGCCGATACTTTCAAGATGGCTGAATTGAAGATGGTCAAATTTTTCTTTGGTCCATAACTGTATAATTAGTCAATGACTGGATGGATGGATTTTTTCAAAAAAATTGTTTTTTTCTTTGTTTTCACAATAATTATTTTGAATAAGAACAATAACAATAATAACAATAATAACAACAATAATAATATTACCAATAATAATAATAATGAATTACATTGCAATATACATGAATTACATATTAATTAAAAATATAATATATCCAATAATTAAAATGATTTGAAAAAAAAAATATAGATATATATATATAACTGTTGAATCCTACAGAAAACATGACTGGCAACCAGAAGCGGTTGGTGAGTGTGGGGGGTGGGTGAGACGCGGTTATGAGGTGGAGTTGTGACGTCACAACAAGGTGGAGGATAAGCGGTTCCTCCATCCGGAGAAAAACACGCCGCTGAAGCGCGAGCCACTCCACACCTGCCGCACAGTCAGGCGCACGACTGTCGGCTGCTCAATGAAAACTTTGTTAATTAACTTTACTCGCAACCATTCCAACTCGGGGTAGTCACGCACAGCACAGGATTACAGTGACAACATTTCACGCTGTGGATATCCTTTTTTTCCTTTATATTTTGCGAACCCGCACAGCGCGCTGAACGATTACGATCTGATAACATTTTATCTGCTCCTTTTCATGATCGTCTTCGCAACACAGGATGTAGCGATGGGGAATTCCACCGAGCGAATGGCTGCGCGCTGAGCGGTGCGGGTGATGGCCGCACCTCGATAGACACCCTCCAAATCGTGCGTTCTGCTTCGTTTGCGGGCGATTTTTTTCTTCTGTGCACCGGCTCCATCCGCGTCAAACCGTGCGCCCCGGACCACGCTGTGCGCGCGTCCCTCGGCGGTGACGATGACCCGTTGGATCCAACTCGCACTCTTCTTCATCCTGCTGTGCCCGGCCAACATCATCGGCTTGTGGTGGTAAGCAACCAAACTGCGCGCCGGCGTGCGCTGGCACGCATGCACCATGACGCACACACCAACAACCAACGGGTAGGCGCACATCAGGCACAGACACAAGTCTCACACACTGACAAACACACACACACACACACACACACACACACACACACACACACACACACACACACACACACACACACACACACACACACACACACACACACACACACACACACACACACACACACACACACACACACACACACACACACAAAAAAACAGACACACATGTGCACACACACACACACACACACACACACATACACATACACACACACACTGACAAACATACACACAGGCACTGCCACAGACTGAGAAACATACACAAACAGTCACTGACACACATACACACACA